>OY293304.1:39079409-39190214 GCA_958502075.1 Orchestes rusci
ACATAGACAGCGGGACAATCTTTAAGGAGTATACCTTTAAGGAGTATACCCCCGATTGTGTTTGTGGGTCTTGACGAAGGCGGATAAGGGCTCTTGCTTGGTCATTATGCAGCGTGATGATTATATCCAAAGAGTTGAGCAGTTTTTGAGTGAGGGTGACTTCGAAACTATACAGAGAGATCCAACCAACAAGTTCTACAGCAGGTTGAAGGGTACGTTGAATGATTGCCTTACTACCTTGGAATTTTTTGACACCAGAAGAGAGAGACTGTACCCCATGAATCCGAGAACACCATTACTTTACGGACTGCCCAAAGTGCACAAAGATGATATGCCAATGAGACCCGTCGTATATTTTGTGAGCTCCCCAGCCTACAATTTGTCTTCCTGGCTCAATGCCATTCTTAGAGAGACCACAGGTTTCAACAACCTCTTTTCTACTAAGAACTCTGTAGATTTTGCAAATCACATGAAGAAAGTCAAGAATCCTGAGGGAGCGTTGTTGATTTCTCTTGACGTCAAGAATCTTTTTCCTAGCGTTCCACCGGAAGAGTGTGTTCAAATGGTAAGCCGTCTTCTGGAAAGAAATAGAGGTCTTCCCAAGCTAATAGTACATGGGCTAACAGATCTTCTCTCACTAGTTCTGAGTCAGGACTTTTTCCAGTTCAACAACAAAGTATACCGGCAGAAGTCAGGCTTGGCGATGGGTTCTTGTTTGTCCCCGTTCTTGAGTGAAATTTTCATGAACGACATTGAGGGAAGGATCATAAGAAGTGCTTTTGGTGATTATATTTTGGCATACAAGAGATATGTGGATGATATTTGCGTTGTTTGGAGTGGTGATGAAGAAAAATCAGCAGAATTTTTAGATTTTATCAACGGCCTACATGATAAGATCGAGTTTACTTTGGAAAAAGAAAAGAATGGACAACTGCCGTTTTTAGATCTTCTGCTCAAAAAGCATAAGGAAGGATTACAGTTTGAGATCTATCGTGAGCCAACTACCACAGATAATGTAATCCAGTTTAACTCACACTCTCCACATAGCCACAAATATGCAGCCTTCAACTCATTTTTCCATAGATTGTTTAACATACCGTTATCCAAGGAAGCTTTCGATAAAGAGCTTGATATTATCAAACATATTGCACTCAATAACTGCTTTCCACTGGATACGATCAAAAGAATATATTACAAGTTCAATAACAAGTATAAACTATCATATAGCATTGTCAGAGCCAAATCCGAAACTGTCTTCAGATGCCTTTCGTTTTTTGGAAATATTTCTACTCAACTTGCCAATTTGTTCAAATATGAAAATATTGCGATCGGTTTCAAGACTACAAATACTATCAAAAAGCAATTAGTTAAAACCAAGGACAAACTGGACCCACAAACACAATCGGGGGTATACTCCTTAAAGTGTCAAGATTGTCCTGCCGTCTATGTGGGGCAGACAGGTAGGAAGTTTTCTCAAAGAGTTCAAGAACATCTTCGCTTGGTAACCAAAAATAGAGGCACAGAAAACATAGAGACGAAGACGCCAACCATCTTCTATCAACAGGACATGGCTTTTCCAATTCGGACACCGAGATACTCCATGTTTGCTCAAAGGGCAGAAAATTGGACTTATTGGAGAAGATGGAGATCGGCAGAGCTAAGAAGAGTCCTATATTGACTTGTATCAACGACGTTTTCAATTTCGAACAATCTCTCATATTTAATCATATAGAACAAGATCCGTTATATGTTGATTTATAATAAGTTAATTTGGCCGAGTGGTGTAAGGCGTGGTGTGCTACTGTTCTCACTGAATGGATACCATGGTTCGATGCCAGGATGATGAAATGATTTTTACTTTTCCCAAATTGTTTTTTATGCTTGAGTGATGTTATTTTCACGTTTTTGCTTGTTTTTTCGTCCATTTACTCAGTATGTAATCTAGAGTTTGACCGAAAGTGAAATGTGAAGGTGTGTTTTATTGTACATCTGACATATCCAAGGTATTTTATTTTGTTTCTACGTAAATATTCTTCTGTGTAATTAGCATATTATTATCTTAGGTCTGATGATGCCATTGTTTGGCGAAACACGTGTAACCATTGATATAAAATTTGAGGCCTAAAGACATTGGTTTTCTACTTATTCAACTAATAATATTAATAAGTCCACTAAAAATGTAATTTATAAAATTCCTTGTGAATGTAATAAATTCTATATTGGAGAGACCTCACGACCTTAAAAAAAGAGAATTGAAAAACATAAATCATACATGAAAAAAAGGGAATTTCATAAATCGGGAATTTGTCACCACGCATTTGATAAAAATCATAGAATAAATTGGGACAATTCAAAAATCTTAGCAAAAGAGCCATGTTCTAGAAAACGTAAACTTAAAGAAAGTGCATATATTATGTTAAATTCTACTGAATGTTTAGCAACTTGCTCTGTAAATTTAAGTAATACATGGTTACCTTTATTGAGAAATTGAACATAGCCCAAAAATGTAAATTATAAATACTGAACATATGTAAAGTTGAATAATCAACACCACACACTTCAATGTCAGTAAAAGTGACATTTTGTGCCAAAAATACAAAAAAGTCAATTTCACTACGAAATCTCGCAAAAAACGAACTATTTTTTTAGAATTTGAGTTTGTTCCATTTTTCGGTTTTCACCGACGACGGAAGCAGATTCGTTTTCGAAACGTTTGATATTGATAGGTTTTATTATTTACTAAGAGACTTTTCAGGTAATATAGAAGATCGGGTGTATAAACACTAGTTTGACTGATATTTGATAGGGTGTGGCAAAATACCCAAAAAAATCTTGTAAATCATGGATGCGCCACAAAACTACAGAGCATATCTACTTGACAGGTATGGGGCTTATTTATGTTCAGTTTTAAGATCATTAGAAAATGATATAAAAAAACTATTGTTAAGAATCTCTTAAAGAAAACACGGTTCTGCACCTGAAAATCCTCTTTTTTAGTTGTTGAGGCTGAAGCGAGCCGCAAACGGTCGTAAATAAGGCTGGTCACCAGGGTGACAGTTTTTGAACACGCCCGTGTCAAACGCTGCTCAATTATTCAAGCCAAATTAATATTTCGTGTTTTATATTGTTTTGATTATTGATTAATTACGTGTGTTGAAGTTATCTGTGAAAATATACTATTGTGTGCTATTATTGACTGTTCCTGTGTAGAGGACTACCCGTTTTTCTTACATCAGAAGTGAGAATACCCACGAACGCAGTAAGTAATAAACAAACTGATTGATTGATTGGATTTTGTTATAGTAATTATGTCCAGTACGTTGAAACAAGAGATAATAGTGAATCGTTGCGTAATAGATCGGTACTATTATTGTGTGAGGGATCGTCTATTTCAGTGGACTGTATGTTTCGAAATTAAAATCCCTCTGAAACTCTTGTGCTATAACATTTTTTCTATTTTTCTAGTTATTTTTACAAATCAAGATTTTAACAAATTGACAAATCGAAATCTGACATTAGTCTCTATTGTTTTTTTTCCCGGGTTTCCCCAGTAACGCGCACCTGGCTGGTCTAGATAATTCGAGATTGTTCGAGATGGAGAGTCACAAAGAGGGTTTTCACCGTTCACACATAGGTTGGCATAGGATGGCCCAAACATATTGTAAAAGCACTTTTTGGAATTAACTTCAACGTAGATTATCGTGGATTTCAGCATGATGTTTTTGTATTAACGATTTTCTGGCAGAGACGAAACCAGTCTCAAGCTCACCGGCTCACCGTGTCACGTGGGTCCACTTTTTGCATTCGATAGATAAAAAATAAAGGGAGATACCTATGCGTCTATAATGACAAAATTATTCTAGTTGATAGTTGAGATAGAATTGCGATACCTGAATATCAAAATGAATGTTTCATGTAGTTCATTTTATTGGCTCGTGTAAATGGAGCATAATTTACATTGTTTGTTTTTTTTTCTCTCATTATAGTGAATACTTCGAAATGGAGGATTTGCTATCACAGCTGGTAAAAGCGATAAAATCGGCTAGAACCAGTCCTGAGCAAGTGGATTTGCCAATTTTCAAACCAGATTCTACTGATGCAAAGAAATGGTTGGCAGAGATAGCCAACATTAAAACTGAATTTGATTGGTCCGATCAACAGACTTTGGTTAGGTTGGGTCGTTTTCTAAGTGGAGTGTCAAAGACTTGGTTCGATTTGTGGTCTCCCGAGACAAGATCCTGGGAAACTTTCAAACGTGAATTTTTAGAGGCTTTTCCGCCAAAGAAAAATCTGGGTCGATTACTCTTAGAAGCAGCCGAGTTTTCAAGCGATCAATGTAATACCTACGAAACGTACATATTTCGAAAAGCCGGAATGTTAAGAAACCTAAGAGCCAATTGGAATGAAACTGATATTATTGAGTTGATTATACATGGAATTAGAGAAAAAGAGGTGCAAACTACAGCTAGTAATTTGAATTTCGAAAAAATCTCCGATCTATTGGCTTTTCTTGGTTCAGTAACCAAACGTCAGCCACTGACTGAAAGACGTTCAGTCCAACCTCATGCCGAAAACAATACGTCTTACGGCGAACATTCAAGAAAACGACCACGGACCGACTACAATAATCCGCAAGAATCTAGAAAATCCAACGCCAGGCTGACTTGTTATCGTTGCGGAAAAATTGTTCATATTCAAAGAAAATGCTACGAGAAAATAAATCCTTCCACTTCTACCGAAAAGAAATCTTCTAATGAAACAGTAACAAAGATAATTGATTGTTCTTTTTGTGCGAAAACGGGACACACCGCCGATGAATGTTTTACAAGAAAAAGCATAGAAAAACGTAAAAAAGTTAACTTCTGCAGTACAGGCGGAGAATTATTGTGTGAAAAGTTTGAATTAGACGGCCACACGTTGTACGGGATTATAGATACTGGAGCAGATGTTTCGTTGATTGCTGAACGCCACATGCAGCAGTTTGAAAATGAGACTTCAAACTGCAATATGACTATTTCCGGAATTTTCGAGGGAAGCTTTGTGATCAAGAAGAAGATCCAGGCTACCTTAAAGTTTGGCGATGTTACCACCGAAATGGCGTTTAATGTTGTCCCAGATCATGTTCTTGAACGTGATGCCATCATCGGGCGAAATCTCTACGATGACCCAGAAATCTCCACCATTACAGATCATAAGGGCACTCGCGTTGTTCGCGGCTCAACGTCAAGGATATATCGAGTTTTGTCAGAAAACGTTCAGGAAGCAATAGATGTTCCAGAAATGTACCGCCCGCAAATTGCTTCATTATTAGAAGAATTTCCAGAGCTGACCCCTGTAAATGGATTTCTTCCTGGAGTAAATAATGCAACCTTGAAAATAAGGCTTAGAGATGAGTTCATTGTCAATCGTAACCCTTATCGTCTAGCTGTCAACGAAAGACAAGCAGTAAGCGAGATTGTCCAAGAACTTTTGATGAAGAATATTATACGAGAGAGCGAATCCCCATTCGCCAGCCCGATTATTTTGGTCAGAAAAAAAGAAGGACCGTATAGAATGTGCGTAGACTATAGAGAGCTGAACGCACATACCGTAAAGGACAAATTTCCTCTACCGTTAATTGACGATCAACTCGACCGTTTAGGAAAGGGTCGTATTTTCACTTCACTTGACATGTCTGCTGGCTTTCACCAAATTCCAATTGATGAACACTCAGTCGAAAAAACCGCTTTCGTTACACCCGACGGGCATTTCGAGTATCTGCGGATGCCTTTTGGTCTGGCGAACGCACCTGCGGTGTTCCAGCGTTCCATTAACAAAGCTCTTGGACAACTTAAGGATAACGTGGCACTAGTCTATCTAGACGATATTCTTATACCATCCCAAACATTCGAAGATGCTTTAGAATCACTAAGACTGGTTTTCGCAGCTCTACAACAAGCTGGATTTACTTTAAATCTGAAGAAATGCCACTTTCTACAAGATAAAGTTGAATACCTGGGAAGAGAAGTATCTGCGGAAGGAATACGACCGGGCTCTCGCAAAACAGAGGCACTTTTGAACGCACCAACTCCAACTACGGTTAAACAAGTCAGACAATTCATGGGCCTAGCGGGGTACTTCAGAAAATTCATACCAGAATTCGCAACAAGAAATTCGTGCATAACCAGGCTGACCCGTGCTAACGAACCTTTTTCGTGGACAAATGAACAAGAAGTTGCCAGGAAGTATATTATAGACCACTTGACTTCTAGGCCATTGTTGGCTGTTTTTGATCCTGCCCTAACGACTGAATTACACACTGACGCCAGCACAATTGGATATGGGGGCATATTAATACAGAAGCAGGAAGGAAATACTCGAGTGATCGGATACTTTAGCAAGCGTACCTCGAAATACGAAGAACACTATCACTCATATGAACTAGAAACTCTAGCTGTTGTCAACTCTTTCCGATATTTTCGTGTCTACCTCTTGGGAATTCATTTCACACTGGTCACAGATTGCAATGCAATAAAATCAACCGCAACCAAAAAGGATATTCTACCCCGGGTGGCCAGATGGTGGATCTACATGCAAGATTTTAATTTTTCCATAATGTACCGTAAGGGCAGCTCATTATCACACGTCGATTACTTAAGTCGCAATCCGGTAGTACGTCGCGTAAATGCCAAAGAGAACAACTGGCTTTATGTAGAACAAAGAGGCGACTCGGAAATTCTCCAGTTAATCAACGATGCAAAGGATGGACGTATTGACAAAACTCGTTATATTGTAACTTATGGTATTTTACACTACGTTGTCAACTCGTCGGAAGGTAAAACCACAAAGCCATTCGTTCCTAGGCAAAGCCGCCTGGGACTACTGAGGATTTTTCATGATGAACAATGCCACGTAGGTACTGAAAAAACTATCGAGCTCATCCAGAAACATTTTTGGTTTCCACGGCTCAGATCATTTGTCAGAAAATATATAAAGCATTGTCTAATTTGCGCTGTCAAGAAGACCAGAACTGGCCCATTACAAGGTTTTATATCAAATGTGGAAAAGCCAAAAGCACCCATGCAAATTGTACATGCTGATTGCCTAGGCCCTCTAGCGAAATTGACAGAAGGATATAAGCATATATTAGTTTTGATAGATGCTTTTACGAAATACTGTTTTCTACAACCACTGAAAACCGTAAAAGCCGAAAACACCCAAAGTGCACTTCAGTCGTTCATAGCCCTATTCGGAACACCCAACCAAATTATAATGGATGCTGGTACTAATTTTAAAAATTCAAGCTTACCAGAATTTTTAGAAATCATTGGTATCACTTATCATTATACAACACCAGATATCCACCGCTCCAATGGACAAGTTGAACGATATATGAGAACCTTAATGAACTTGCTAAGAATCGAAACTAAAGTGAATTTGGAATGGCCGAAGACACTTTGGAAGATTCAGTTAGTGTTAAATACCACAATCCAGAAATCTACTCAAACCACACCGTTAAGAGCACTTATAGGAATTGACGGATCAACGCCACTTATCCAGAGTCTGTTAAACAATTTAAACAAAGATCTGCATCCAATTAGAAATATGGAATTGGACAGAAAACGAATCAATGACCACTTCGAGAAGAACAAAAATTCCGAAATTGATAAAAATAGACGGCGTCGAAACACATTCAATTTCGTTAAGGGGGATTTCGTACTGATGCACAGGGATGAAACAATGCATAAAGGAAAGCTTGAATATGAATTCCAAGGCCCGTTTGAAGTTATGGGCGTCACTTCCAATGGCCGTTACGAATGAAGACGTGTAGGAAAAACCACAGTAACCAAAGCAGCCAAGGAACAACTCAGAGGATGGCCGAAAGACTGGTCGCTTACCATGGATATGCCCGAATTGCTTGATATATTGGAAAACGACTCAAGGTCAGTAAAGAACGGTCATGGTGGCCAAGTTAGGAATATCATGATAATTAAATGTGAAATGTTTGTTTGTTTGTTCGTTCGTGAGCTAAAATGCTCGTGTGTTGAAATGCTTGCACGCTTTGCACTGTGGAAACGTTGAAATGCTTGCACGCTTTACGTTAGTTTGTTGAGCTCAAATGCTCGTATATTAATGGAGTGGAAACGTTGAAATGCTTGCACGCTTTACGTTGGTTTGTTGAGCTAAAATGCTCGTGAGTTGAAATGCTTGCACGCTTTGCACTGTGGAGACGTTGAAATGCTTGCACGCTTTACGTTGGTTTGTTGAGCTAAAATGTTCGTGTGTTGAAATGCTTGCACGCTTTACGTTAGTTTGTTGAGCTCAAATGCTCGTATGTTGAAATGCTTGCTCGCTTTACGTTTGTTTGTGTCTTTAAAAGCTTGTACGTTTTAACGCTATTTGTTTTTTTTTGTGTGAATTCAAACGATCGTACGCTTGCACAATGTGAAAAGTTGAGATGCTTGTAGCCAATGATTTACTATTTACATATTCATGTGTTAAAAGAGAAAATGTTGGCATGTTGTCGTGGGAAAACTCGTCTATTTATTCTTGAAAACATAAATGATATGGCACTGTAATTTCCATTTCGAATAAATTGAACTTTTTGTATTTCAGTGACGATGAGGGTACCAGGGAACTCGTTGAAGGAGGCGCGGCGAAATAAGTAGGACTCCGAGAGCGGAGTCCTCGCAGGATTGGCCGTGTTAGGAATCTCTTAACGAAAACACGGTTCTGCACCTGAAAATCCTTTTTTTTAGTTGTTGAGGCTGAAGCGAGCCGCAAACGGTCGTAAATAAGGCTGGTCACCAGGGTGACAGTTTTTGAACACGCCCGTGTCAAACGCTGCTCAATTATTCAAGCCAAATCAATATTTCGTGTTTTATATTGTTTTGATAATTGATTAATTACGTGTGTTGAAGTTATCTGTGAAAATATACTATTGTGTGCTATTATTGACTGTTCCTGTGTAGAGGACTACCCGTTTTTCTTACACTATCTCATTCAAAAAACTCATTAACTTTTCTTTGTAGATGTAGGCAACATAACATTGTACCCAAAGCTTTTAGACTTAAAACATCATACACTAATGAAAAATCAACACGAGTTCTTGAAAGAGCTAGTAGAGCATTAATAAGAGAACGAATTCAATTTCATAGATCTCATATAGAAAGACTCAATTTCAATATAAACAAAACAAAAAAAATATAGAGATGCAAGTTACTTATTACGACTTTGATCATATTTGTCATTGTTTAGATAATAGTTTTCAATTATATTTTTCTCAACAAAAAAATATTCAAGTCAATAAATTTAACAAATTGATAAATGAAAGTATAAATCCTAATACAGAACAAACTACAAACAATGACATGATAGAAAAAACTGTTATAAATTTATCTGATAAAATTCTCTCAAATGATGAAAAGAATGTTTTATCAAAAGGTTTGAATTTTGCTGTTACACCAAAAATTATAAATAAATTGGATATAATTTCAACTATAGAAGCAACAACACAAAATTCACCAGAAGAACAACAAGAAGAATTTAGAATTAGATCAAAATTGATTTTTAATAAATCTTAT
The DNA here is from genome assembly GCA_958502075.1 of Orchestes rusci. Classification (NCBI taxonomy): domain Eukaryota; kingdom Metazoa; phylum Arthropoda; class Insecta; order Coleoptera; family Curculionidae; genus Orchestes; species Orchestes rusci. Next base: position 39,088,973 of record OY293304.1, read on the forward strand.
AACATTAAACAAAATATCAATCATGCAGAACGTTTAGCAATAAAAAATTTAAAGTCTGATCATAACATAAAAATACTTCCTGCAGATAAAGGTAATGCAACAGTAATTCTAGATAACACAACCTATGAAAATAAAGTAATGTCTCTAATAAATGATGGAAATTATACAAAACTGAATAAAGATCAAACAGAACGTTTTGGAAGACAAATATATTCTTAGATCATTAGAAAATGATATAAAAAAACTATCTCATTCAAAAAACTCATTAACTTTTCTTTGTAGATGTAGGCAACATAACATTGTACCCAAAGCTTTTAGACTTAAAACATCATACACTAATGAAAAATCAACACGAATTCTTGAAAAAGCTAGTAGAGCGTTAATAAGAGAACGAATTCAATTTCATAGATCTCATATAGAAAGACTCAATTTCAATATAAACAAAACAAAAAGAAATATAGAGATGCAAGTTACTTATTACGACTTTGATCATATTTGTCATTGTTTAGATAATGGTTTTCAATTATATTTCTCTCAACAAAAAAATATTCATGTCAATAAATTTAACAAATTAATAAATGAAAGTATGAATCCTAATACAAAACAAACTACAAACAATGACATGATAGAAAAAACTGTTATAAATTTATCTGATAAAATTCTCTCAAATGATGAAAAGAAAATTTACCAGAAGAACAACAAGAAGAATTTAGAATTAGATCAAAATTGATTTCAAATAAATCTTATAACATTAAACAAAATATCAATCATGCAGAACGTTAAGCAATAAAAAATCTAGTCCGATCATAATATAAAAATACTTCCTGCAGATAAAGGAAATGCAACAGTAATTTTAGATAGCACAACTTATGAAAATAAAATAATGTCTCTAATAAATGATGGAAATTATACAAAACTGAATAAAGATCCAACAGAAAGTTTTGAAAGACAAATATATTCTGAACTTAAAAAACATAAAAGATTTTTTTCAGATAATGAAAGATCTAAACTAACACCACATAATAGTAAAGCACCACATTTTTACGGTGTACCAAAAATACATAAACAAAATATACCATTAAGACCAATAGTCAGTAGTATTAACTCACCAACTCATGCATTAGCAAGATTTTTATTAAACATACTCACTCCTTTAACAGGTAACACACAATCATACAGAAAAAATTCACAACATTTCTTAGAGAAATTATCAAATATCAATTACAATCCCAATAATCTTCTTGTGAGTTTTGATGTAGTAAGTCTTTTCACTAATGTACCTGTTGATAAAACATTGATGATCATAAGAGATAAACTTGAAAATGAAACACATTTAAAAGAAAGAACAGACTTGGATATCGATGCTATTCTGGAACTTTTGACAATTTGTGTTAAAACAACATATTTTCAATATAATGATGAATTTTATCAACAAGATTTTGGCATGGCAATGGGTTCTCCTTTATCTCCACTTTTAAGTAATATTTTCATGGAACATTTTGAAACAATTTATGTAGGAACATATAGATACAAACCAATGATTTGGTGGAGATATGTAGATGATATTTTTTCTATATATGAATATGATGAACCAAAACTTAATGATTTTCCAATTCACATAAATGATAAAGAACCCACGATCAAATTTACAATTGAAAAAGAACAAAATAATGAAATTCCCTTTTTGGATATACTAATAAAGAAAGATTTTCAAAATTTCAAAACAAAAATTTATAGAAAACCAACCCACACAAATAAATATCTTAATTTCAATTCCAATCATCCATTGAACATCAAAAAAGGTGTGGTAAAAAGTCTATATGATAGAGCAAAAATAATTTGTGATAATGATAATTTTGAATCCGAAAAAGATTTCATAAAAGACGTTTTGTCAAAAAATAATTATCCCATGAATTTTATTGAAAAGTGTTTTGATAGTTTTGAACAAATCAGACAACGAGAACAGAATATACCCATAACTAATTTAATTATTCCATACATACCTGGAATTTCTCATAAACTGAAACGTTTAGGTCAGACCATTTTCAAAACTAATAACACACTTCGCTCTAATTTAACAAATACTAGACCTAATAATATTAATGAGTCCACTAAAAATGTAATTTATAAAATTCCTTGTGAATGTAATAAATTCTATATTGGAGAGACCTCACGACCTTTAAAAAAGAGAATTGAAGAACATAAATCATACATGAAAAAAAGGGAATTTCATAAATCTGGAATTTGTCAACATGCATTTGATAAAAATCATAGAATAAATTGGGACAATTCAAAAATCTTAGCAAAGGAGCCATGTTCTAGAAAACGTAAACTTAAAGAATGTGCAAATATTATGTTAAATTCTGATGAATGTTTGGCAACTTGCTCTGTTAATTTGAGTTATACATGGTTACCTTTATTAAGAAATTTAACATAGCCCAAAAATGTAATTTATAAATACTGAACATATGTAATGTTAAACAATCAACACCACACACTTCAGTGTCAGTAAAAGTGACATTTTGTGCCAAAAACACGAAAAAGTCAATTTCACTACAAAATCTCACAAAAAACGAACTATATTTTTAGAATTTGAGTTAATTGTTCCATTTTTAGGTTTTCACTGACGACGGAAGCAGATTCGTTTCCGAAACGTTCGATATTGATTTAGGTTTTATTATTTACTAATAGACTTTTTTCAGGTAATATAGAAGATCGGGTGAATAAACACTAGTTTGATTGATATTTGATAGGGTGTGGCGAAATACCCAAAAAAATCTTGTAAATCAAGGAGGCGCCACAAAACTACAGAGCATATCTACTTGAGAGATAAGTGAGGAGAAACTTCGATAGCTCTGGATATGAAATACTGCTTTTGCATGGATTTCTGATTCTTCCAAGCAGATTGACATTATAAGCTATAAGTTCTGGATCTCATAGTTGTTCTATGTCCTATAAAAAACTGCCATTTTTACTAAGATTGGAACTATTTTTCTAATGTGTCATTATTCACAAAATCACTAACTCTAATCAATCTCTTGGTGCCAAAGAAAAAATTCTCCACAACCTGTTTTTATCAGCTTATTCTGAAGGCATGTTTTGAAACAGATCATGTTAACATTGCTTGAGTATTTTCAGTGCTGACATTCGATAGTAACAATCTTCACCATTCCTTTGTTTCTTCTGAAGATAAATTTCAATTGTTGATGATGTGAGATAAGGTCAAATTTATCAGCTAATATTGTAACCAAACATTCCCTTAGCAAGTAACAATATACGTACTTGTTCAAAAGGTGGAAGTTAGGTTGTGGCAAACAGAATAGACTTCTCATAACCGCCATTCGATTACCAGATACAGCCCCTGAACCATAATCACTTGCATCACATGCTGTATCTGTCAGTTTTAACGGATAAAGATGAGTTGGGATATTCTTACAGAGTGTCTATTCAAGAATGGCAAGGTACCAGATCTCAGAAACTATGCATCCCAAAGACTATTTCATATTATTTCATATTGGAAACCTGTATGAGGCTTTAGTAGGTCCAACCCTCACACTACCTGCCGAACCCTGGCACCAGGTGTCTGATGTCAGATTGTCAGCCTTGTGGACCATCTCTTAAAAAAAAAATGAGTTTGAACACATGGATGAACTGTCAAAGACTTATTTTAAATCGGACAAATCACCATTTTTTAAGGCTCTTTGAATTTTGTTTTTAGAGCATAATATGGCATTCAATAGGTTCTCAAAATCTTTCAACTATATTTCATCATAAAAAGAATTTGGTTCGTATTTCAACATTGATTTTTGCAAACAGTGCAAGTGGGATATGAGGCAGAGCACATTTTACAGCTAGACACTAAAACTGAAGTATTCAGATTCAGTGGTGGTGCAAGTACATCTGATCTAATATTAATTACATATCGTAATTGTCTCTCTTTATTTTAACCTGAATTTTCAGCTTCTTCTCCTGATAAAATTTATAGTTTGAAATCAACTTTTTATAAATAACACATTCTACTTGGTGATTTGTGATTCGTGATTTCGATTGTGAGTGCGCACATGGCTCCATTCCACCGCGACCACTAGTAGGTCTATTGTGGCTAGATTGCCGGGTTATTCACCCAGTAATCCGAGGGCTCCCAGAGATATTTTGTCGAAGGCGAGCAATCGCCAGGCACACACAGAGAATATGTCTGCCTGTCTCCTTCTTCCACAAGCACAGTCCGCATTCGGTGTCCCCAGTGAGCCCCATTCTGTGCATAAGCACCCTAAACTGTCAGTGACCGGTGTATCCCCTAGTCAGATTTCCTGTCTTCTGAGTTTCAGAATTTCTCTGACGCGTTTTTTTGTAGTTCAAAGATAGATTCTTTTGAGTTCCGCATGACAGGCAGCTTCTCCACTGTTGTACAAGCTGGTTATCCATCCATAGGATATCTTGACAGCCACGACATATGCGATACCTAGCTGGCTCTGGTTCACTGAAGTCACTAGTCGCTGTTTCGCTTGCAAGTCGGTTTGAAACTTTATTTCCTTCGTGTTCTGACGGGAGCTTTGTAACCAACTCCAGGTTATCACCCAGGGCACGTCATGTCATCGCCCAAGGGCACGCCGCTACCATACTTCATAGACACATTTTGTACATATTGTAAGCTAATCATTATCATAGCATATAAATATTGAAATGTAATAATTAGATGGGATTTTTGCCTTTTACTTTTAATAGTACAGAACATGTCCATATTTGTTGTAATTCTTCTTTTCGTATAAATAAAAGTTTTTTTTTGAAGTGCGTGGAAGAACTTTACTCGACTGGCGCAGTCATCCGGTTCTTGGCAGTTTTTGGATCATCACAGCATCCATAAAAATTGTCAGTTTGAACTGTTAACCAAGAAAAGAACCTGAAATCTCCGCTTGAACCTCCAAGTGGACATCACCATTGCAAAGCACTAAAGCAAAAATAACTGAGTTTCCCTTGATTCATCATTCCTTAATTTACGATCTGTGTGTGACTTTCTATTTTCAAATTTTGTTCTCGTGCGATTTTGATCCCGTTTTCTTGAACAAATTGATGAGTGAGTCTAACACTGAAATAACTAATTCAATCGCAAGTATTTCGAATTTAAATCAAACCAATTCGACTTATTTGAAAACACAGAATATGTCAATTACTGCAGCAAAAGAAATATCTCATACAGTCAGATCATTTTCGGCAAAGAGCGAGCACTTGGAGTTTTTTATTGCAAGTGTTGACAAATTTAATAATAGATATTACGTGATTTACCTGATTTTTTGGGTATTTCGCCACACCCTATCAAAGAACAATCAAATACCGGATCTTCTATATTACCTGAAAAAAATTCTATTAGTAAACAATAAAACCTAACAATATCAAACGTTTCAAGCGAATCTGCTTTCGTCGTCAGTGGAACCTAAAAAAAGAAACAATTAATTCAAATTCAAGAATTATTCTACGTTTTTTTAGGATTTCGCAGTAAAACAAAAATTGAGTTTTTTTGTGTTTTTGACACAAAATGTCACTTTTACTATATTAACACTAGTTTGATTGTTTTTTGATAGGGTGTGGTGAAATACCCAAAAAATCAGATAAATCATGGATGCGCCACAAAACTACAGAGCATATCTAGATATTACGTAGGAACACAAGACGAATCTTCAAAAGAATTCGTTGTTGCTTCAATTTGTTCAAAATTGACAGATGAAGCCGGAGACTTTTTACCTTGTCGTCCAGATCTAACTACAAGGCCGAAAATTAAAACCGCTCTTGGACTAAAATTCAGCGACAGAATAGATCCTGGCAAGTTTTATCACAAAAACTAAACTTTATGTGTAGAAACCGTAATGAAAGCATATTAGATTTTATTGAACGTTTGGAAATTCTTGAATCCCATATTTCTTTGAAAATTACATCAGACCTAACTTTAGCACAACCGACTGAAATTGCATTGATCGAACAACAAAATTGATCTCCGTGACTGTATCGATGTCGAATTCTCCAAGTGAATTAAGAACTATATTAATGTTCAAAAATCCTGAAACTCTAAAAGACGCTAACACTATCGTTGTCAACCATTCCCTTATCGAACCACAAATCATTCGCGATCAACCTATCAACCTATCAATCAGTGACCAAATAATTTTAATAACCAACACCAATACTCTCAAAATCCAAAACCATGTCATCATACCACTTTCACATCATAAGCTACGTCGACCTTGTTCAGTGCATTCTGGCAGCTCTTTACAGTCCTCGAAGAGTTCTTGTAGGATTATAGGGCCGTCAGTGCCGCTTGACTGTCTGAGAATATTTTTATGTTGGTAGTCATCCAATCGTGGTCAAGCATCCATTGGGTGCCAAGTTCAATAGCTGATAGTTCAGTTTGGAATATTGTAGCTGATTTGCCCAGGCTGTGGGATATTTTGACTTTCTTCTGGCTACAATAGGCTCCAGATCCTGCGCGTCTTTGATCCGTCCATGTACTAGCAGGTGTCAGCTCTTGTTGGGCTGAGAAGGTGAAAATCAAAGAAATCCACCACGGAAAAATTCGTTTCGAATAATTGTCATCAATCTGTAGATACCTTCATTCACACATTAGGGCACATTTGCATGTAGAATGTGTCATCCAGTTCGTTCCTAGCTCCCATCATGTTGATGTTATCTGCAAACCGCCTTTGTTTTTTGCTTCGTTCTCCCCTCTCTCAAAAATAATGTTGATTTCTGTCAAAATAATTTTTTTTTGGACTGTAGGCAGAGATAATTGAATTGTCCCAAATATTATAAATAATAACATCCATTTAGGTTGATACTGAATAATATAATGTTTGGATAATGAAGAGTTCTGGTGTAATTACAAACAACGGGGACTGTAAAGTGGTGGATTACGACCTAATTAGGAACGCAATGGAGTCCTCAATCCCTTCTGAATGTCAGCAAGATATAGTATTCCGATGGAAGATAATAATATTTCAAATAATGCATCTGGGTCAATCTAGAACATAGGATCCTATTGAATGCCAAGATAATCAGAACTGATTAAAAAATTGAATACGGCTTACTCGTATACAAATCCTTGAGGAAAGGATTTGAACACATTCATGTAATATGTACAATAAAATCACATAATCACTCAAAAAACCCTCAAATCTGGACTCATCAAAGTACCTACTTCTACAATGTTTGTAGAGATTTGGAAGCACCGAATCTCACCAAGAGTATTGATCGAATATCAACCATAAATATCTCACGAAAAGTGTCTACATATTATACCAGGTTTAGTGTTTTTTTTTTCAATATTGTGAATCGAAAATTAGTTTACAGACTTCAATATATTATCAAAAAAACTGAAAGAAAAAGATTGTCATGGTCGAGTTATGTAAGGCGTCAAAACCGGAGAGGCAGGGCTCCGATGGTCGTAGGTAGGTTCGATTTCCACGCAAGGCAGAAATTATTTTCTGTTCGAATATTTAGTGCCACCCTCAGCCTGATGAAACTTAGAGGACTGTACTAAGTTTAGCACCAGCAGTCAAGAAGTTGATAATTCAACCTAGATTGAAATTCACCCTATCAAGCATCTATGGCACTAGATGGTGTTCTCAATCATCACACTACTCATAACTTGAGGGTGAACTACAAAGATGCCACTGAGCCCACAATTGGCTGCAGTCTAACCCGTGTACCATGAGGTCTTACAAAACCCAGGTTCAATTGAACCCCACTCCGAATTCAGTGAACGGTAAGAGACTAAAAGAAAAAGCTGGTGAAATAAAGACAAAAAACTAATCGTTGCACCTATTCACTACACCTGATAGTCTTGGTTTTGTTTGAAAATCCAAGTGTCTGAAAATATTATAATATAGCAGTGTCTCCTTTTTTGAAACTTGACTATTTTCAATAAACGAGGTTCCACTCCAGGATTTCAGCCATGACATGTAAGCAGCATAATATAATTGAAAAACTAGACCTCATGATTTCTCAATTAACTATACACAAATATTTTTATAGTTTGATGATTAAAGTTTTTTAATGTGTTATACCTACCTTGGAGTTATTCCAGCAATTCTATACATAAATTAGAGTGAGTAGGTATGGCGGTACCTTAGACCAGGGTCATCCACATTTTTTCTTAGATTTTAGGGAATTTTTGATGAACGTGGCAACGTCGCCAAGCATTTGCCATATGGGTTGAAAACGTTGACGTTTTGAATATTTTCACCAATATGCACCGTAGAAATCTAATCCGGATGAAGTCTTAATCGCGATTATATTCCAATTTTTGGATGCACCGCAGCGCTTAAGCCTGAATCGGTCGCTTAACTCTGATCGCCCCATTTTCTAGGCTTAATCGAAGAATTTCAACGAATTCTAACCTAGTCTTTCATTTGTTTATGTTTATCCTACAGATTTTGAGGTTTTGCGACTAAAGACAAAACTATGAAAGTGGAATATCAACGGAGGATTATTTAGATTTTTAAATATCAATATCAAGCAATATTTATTGCTCCACAACAAACTCATAATAATGCGAATTGCTCAATAGAATATTGAATTGAATAGGTACCTATTTTTGTAGGTAGGTACAAAAAAACAGTGTACCCATCACACTCTGATATCTACCACATATTTTACCTATGATTTTTTATCGTTCAATCGATCGACTCAATTTGGATTGGTGTTGAAAGTAGGTACCTATCTATCTATATCCTGTAGAGGTATCTAATGGCTACTTATCTCGAAGTTTTGTCTAATACTAATTCAATTCAAAATTTTAAGTTTATGTTGATTTACTTTTTTTTTAAAGCTTTAGGTACTAATCATCTCTACAAGATAAACTAAAATAAAAACCTTTAAAACTGATGGTCTCATCACTTTTTATTTGTTTTCCCAAATGAGATCTTTTCATTCAATTTTCTTGACTTCATCCAAGTCCCAATTTATAACAGATATCCCAATAGAAGAAGGTTTGTGTTTTTATCAACTATATAAGAAATTATTTTAATTAAATTTGTTTTTCCTCTTTCCTTGAGTTGTCAAATGATGCGTTTTCCAAAGTTTGTACATCGAGTTAGACATATTTGTAATAATTTCAAAGTAGATAATGAGTTTGAAAATTATACAATATTGTCAATTTATCAATGGGCATTCCTCGGGGCATTCCTTACAAAATCATGTAATTAACCACTTGTTTCTACTAAAATATATTTTCTTGTGTTGTAAAAAGTGATGTTTTTATTTATCATCAGATGGATGGAATTGTTATTCTTGCTGTATTAGACTAGGTATACAGTATACATTACCCGAAAATTCAAGCCCAATAGTTGTTGGCACAGAAAAGGCAAGAAAGGTCAGTTTTATGTTAATAAGATAAAAAATATTTCTTACAGAATACCATCATGCCTAAAATCTGTGAAGGAGCAACGACTTATCGTAAAAAGTATAACGAAGATTCTATACAGAAAGCCCTAGAGGCCATACGCGATGGCTTACCAAAAAAGACTGCGGCAAAAAAATATAACATCCCACGTGCTACCCTTCAATTTCGTTTGAGCGAGGAATTTTCGAAGACTTGTCACGGACCACCACCAATTTTAACTGAAAAAGAAGAGGATCTGCTGGTAAAGTGGATTGTCGAAAGCGTCCGCAAAGGCTTTCCACAGCGAAAGGAAGATCTACAAACTAGCGTTAAACTTTTCTTGGAAGAAAATCCAAGGCCTAACCCGTTCAAAGACAACTGCCCAGGTGACGGATGGTACAAAAGTTTTATAAAGAGGCACCCAATTTTAACGGAAAGGCAACCAGAAGCGGTGACTGCAGCTAGTGCTATGGTCTCTGAACAAGATATTAGGGGTTGGTTCTCCAAAATAGAAACTTATTTGAAAGAAGAAGATCTTTTCGATATCCTGAAAGATCCTGAGAGGGTTTTTAATTCCGATGAGACTAACTTTCAACTATGTCCAAAGACAAAAAACGTTATAGCGCCTAAGGGTGCTAGAAATATCTATGAGGTTGTCAGAGGCTTGGCAAAATCCACGCTAACTGTTTTGTTTACATTTTCTGCTGCTGGTGAGACTACTCCGCCGATGATTGTTTTTCCATATAAACGGTTACCTTTGGAAATAACGGCAAAAGTTCCAAACAGTTGGGGAGTTGGATCATCACCGAACGGCTGGATGAAGGCAGAACTTTCTTACGAGTATATTGCCAACGTATTTTATCCCCATTTCTTGAAATCAAATACCATTTTTCCTATCATCTTATTTGTGGACGGTCATTCTACTCATATGTCATATAAAGTGAGCCAGCTATGCACCAAACTGAAAATTGAGTTAATTGCACTCTATCCGAACGCAACAAGAATTCTTCAGCCGGCGGATGTCTCTGCTTTCAAGCCACTCAAAAATCTATGGAATAAAGGTGTTTTGGAATGGAGAAAAAGTAATCCATCTATTTCATTAACGAAAGATCAGGTAGCACCCATTTTAGAAAGAGCCATTCCAAATCTCAAGGAACAAACAATTAAAAATGGCTTTCGTGCCTGTGGACTTTTTCCATGGTGTCCTTCTGCAATCGATTACACAAAGTGCCTAGGGAAAGGAAATAAAAAGATTTTGAAACATGAGAATACAAAGACTTTTCCCTTTGCTACTTTTAGAGCCATTGTCGGTGAAGAAAGAATTGTCGCATTTGAGAATGCTGATGGTTCAGGCAATGGCTTCACTCCCAACTCAGACTCCCAAGCACTCTATAATATATATAGAGCATTCATATCAAACCATGTCACGGCAGAAACAGAAAGAAGAGAAAATGTTGAATTAATTCAAGAGACTGAAAAAACTAATGACAGCTACTTAGATCTAGAAAAAATTGAAATTGAAGAAGAAAAAGAAAATGAAATTCAGAACAAGATGATGATAGACAGTTCAGGTGAAACGCTTAATAACACTGCTACAGGGTCTAATGATAGTAATGATACACAGGTATTTCATTTGAAAGATATACCAATCATATTCGTGGAAGACTTCAAAGTGTCTAATGAATCGATGAGCCAAATTATTATACCGGAAAAAATTGACAATGAACTAGAGGACTTGAACATCACACAACGATATACAGACAAAATAAAAGACCCAAGAGATAACTTAAGAGAAATCTTACCAGAAACTCCAATTAAAAAGTTAAATTCTGAAGAGGCCTTGGATTTGAAAATTGACCAAAATAAACCGTCGATTTTTAAAGAAACCCCAGTTTCCAATTATACAATCTCGGATACACCAGAGTTGAAAAAATATTTGATGTGGCCTGAAACACCTGATCGTAAAGGGAAAAGAAATACTGAAAGACTACCTTCTGTCTTAACTTCTAACGAGTGGAAAAACATCAAGTCTGAGAAATTAACGAAGAAAAAAAATGAAGAAGAAGCAAAAGAAGCAAGAAAAAGACTTCGACTGGAGAAAAGTACAGTTAAAGTGAAATCCGGAACACAAAGAGGACAGTTGAAAAAAACAAAAAGAAATAACAAAATAATAGAGTCCTCAGCAAATAATACAAAAAAATCTCTCAATAAAACTGCTTTACCAACGCAACAAAAGATAAACGTTATATCAAATGTTATAATACCGCCAAAGAACCTCACCAGTGATGACAATAAACTTGGTCATGTCCGGAATTTGTTTGCGCAAGACGAAAATAATGAACGACACATTGAAACTGAAGAGACTGAAGATAACAAGACTGAAAAAACAACCGATTTTATCAATAACAAAAGAGTTACAGTTGGTCTCTGTTACGTATGTACCCTTAATATTACAGATAAAAATGATGGAATACTTTGTTTGAACTGTGTACGTACTTTCCACCCAGCTTGTATAAGGAAATATAATAACATGCCATCAATTGTAAACTCCTATATTTGTAACTCATGTGTAAAAAAAATGTGTGTCTAGTTTTATAAGTTTTTCTGCCTCCATCTATTTTTATTCATTAAGATCTCTTAGCATTATTACCTGTCTTTGAGTCTATTTTTTTTATTTTTTTACCTTTATTTGTGGCTGTGTTGGAGTTCCTCTAATGTGTATCTTATACCAAATATTGGGTAAGCTTAAGTTAAAGCAAGAAATGTATGTTTATTTGGTTGTATTTTTGTTCAAATAATATATGTTTTATTTTGATTTTTCTTTGTACTTACATGATATGTTAACTATTAAATAACCCCAGACCATACCTAGGTATAATACATACCAAATGTACCATGCCAATGATTGATAAAACCCAATGCCAATAACTTGCTTGTGGTTTTGAATTTTCATGGTTTTTGAGCTTTAAGATTTATCTAATGTCACTTTTAGGTATAGAAATAATTTGCTTGAGGGTTATACTAGAAAAATAAAAACATTACATCCACCTTCTCCTCTTAGGTTCCCCAGATTATTTAAAAAATCAAGGCCGAAACCTTAAAGTGCCAATTACTGTACCTTTTACCCTAGTGATATGCTTTATATGAAAGAATGAAATTAAGACAAAGTGAGACCAGAAACGTATTGCTTATCTTTCTGGTCTCACTTTGTCTAAAATTCATTCTTTCATATATAGCAGTCCAACCATGTAGCATGAAATTTTCACTAGTATTTCCAATTTTCCTGGCATGAAAGTGATTGTAACTTTGATCAAACTACATTAGCAGTAAGTACTCTGTACAAATGTTGTTTGTAATGATTTACAAAGGTTGTTTCATATTTTTAGCCCTGAAGAAGAAAATAAATATTTTCGAAAGCTTGGCGTAGCTTAAAACGTAGTTTCTTTCTGAACCTTGCCTATGACCGAATACCCAAGATTTAACTTCTTCGATAATCTAACTAGTCGGTCAATACTACCCTCCTTCTTCTTTATAAATAAATAGCCTGGTTTTCGAAATGCAGGTTTGGAAAAAAATCGGATTTATTATTGGTACATCAAGTCAACTTTGCTCGTTGCTGTAGGACACGTTGTTTTGTTGTTATGAACATAATGTTTTTAACTTTCCTTGATGGACCATGATTTTTCATGTGATGGAAAAGTGGATTTTTTCCTGAACCTGCTTCTTTCGAAAACCAGACTATTTAGGACACATATTAATAAGACCTATATTCCACAAAACAATGGACAATTTGCATACATTGTCAAATTACTTGAAATTTTTATATACGTATTCTACACAATATTTGAAAGTCATCAGCGAAAACGTTTTTCCAAAATACCCAAAAATATACTTAATAAATGAAAAAGAAAACGCAAATTTCACTGTATGATCGAAAACGGGGAGAGAGAGAGAGAAAGATATCACAGAAAATACGCCAGTTGATTTTTTAAACATCAATGGCATCAGTACTAAACTAATCAGTATATTTTTTCATATTTCCAAAAAATGTGCAGATTGTCCATCCATTTTCACAGCGTTTAGGGATAGTTTGGATTAGGACTAATCTTTTGAAGTTCACTCTATTCTCATAAGGTAGTTTTAGTACATGTTTGTGAATTTCGGTAAACAATAAGCACGAGTCGGAATGCGCGGCTACGCAGAAGTCAGTTGACGAAAGAAGTTTTGCCGGATCAAGTGTAAACATAATGCGCACGAGATCGTTTTTGTGAAGCCCCCGAGTTTTGAGGTGAATATTGTTTCTTTGAGTTGTTAGTAAGGTTGACGTTGATATGAATTACGAACAAATATTGAATGACATGTGCAATTCCGAAACAGCCACAGTTCAACGGTTTGAGGACAATGAGGAGAGTTTCAATGCTTGTGTTAGATGCAAGAAAGTCTAAAGTGATGTGACTTATAGTACTTGGTGCGATAATTGGGTTGCTGAATTCTGCTCCAAGACCTGTAGTGACTGGATTGTTCGCTACACGTATCCATCTGCCAAAAAATATGAATACCGAAAAGTCTACAAATGCCAGCATAATAGTTTTGATAAAGTTAAGGAAAATTATTGAAAAGGAAAAAACTGTCGCATTCGTGATGAGAGCTGCAATGCAAAAATCGATATTTTATTCAAAATAGTTAACAGGAACACGATAAAAAATGACGAACATCTGAAAAATGGATTCAATTGCCGAATTAACGTAAGTATATCATATATGTCTCATGAAAATGATGTACATTACTTAGCAAGAATCAGTATTGTATCAATATTTTCAGTATGTACCATAATTTCAGTGGATCAGTCGATTCAGAGGGGGATTCATCATAATTGCCCACCCCTCTTATAGCCGTTATTTCAAGAGTTATGAAAAAATAATGAACACTAAAGTTGTCTGTTTTTGGTCTAATTTTTTTAATCATGTTGAAAAAAAAAAGAATAAAGGAAATGTCGACATTAAAAAAAAAATAGATATTTATTCATTTAGTTATCCATAGCAATTGAATTTATAGATTGTATCCGATGTTAGAAGGGAGAAAATGAAGCTGTAAACTGAAATAGCAATCATCAACTTATATCAAATTTTTGAACTCACAAGAAAAAGATCTTTCATTTAAGACATGAGTATACCATTCCATTTGGATAACAAATATTTTTCAGAATTTTGTAATTACCAATGATTCATGTGTTTCTTTTTGACACCAGATTATAAAAATTATAGATAGAGCTTTTGTATTCACCTTTCTTCTATAACGCTTTAAATAACGGTTATAGGGTGGAAGGGGGTGGGAATTCTAAAAAATGACCCTGTCCATACGCATTTTATAAATATGGGGTATTTCCATAAAATTTTGTAATACCCGAAATTTCTCTCTCGATATACACAGTTTGATAAGTTATCACTTTTTTTAGATTATATTTGAACATTCGCATCGCACCACAGTTGCAGAAGCTTATAGCTTTCTGAGAATAGTGCCTGATGTACAACAAACTTCTCTACAATACTTTAATGAGGGAATGATAAACTCTGTTGCAAGAAATTATCATGAAATGATGCTACAAAGCTGCCAAGAAGCAGAAGGCACAAATATTGCTCTCATTTTGGCCAACGCCCAAAAAAAGCCGACTAAACGTCATGTTAAACATCTTTACGAGAAGTGGAGGTGGGTAATAATACTACTATGCACAAACATGCAGATATGTAGATACAGTGCTTTCATTTGAATGAGTCCCACTTCCGAAAATATGTGTTTTTTTCTGATAATGAAAATATGGTAATTGCATGTAATTTTTAAGATACACGCGTTTATTCATTTGTTTACAATAATTGTCATGGTAGCACTCGAATTGTTAAATGTCGTGTGAATATTGTTCCCTTACAATAATTCGGTACAAATACCTGTTATTTCTTGATTTGAGCATTTTTTAAAATGTTGTTTCTACAAACCAGAAACTCTTCAACATTTTAGTAAATACTCCAGAATAAGGACTATGACCATTACTGAAAACAAAAAAATAAACGCGTATATCTTGAAAATCACAAATTTTTATATATTTCGTCATATTCACACCAATTTAAGCTAAGCAATTGAAAAGGAAGGGCCATATTTTCGCAATTAAAAAAAAAAGTTCTTCAAAATATTCAATGATCTACATAAAATATAGGATGTACCATTTCAAAAAAGGTAGGTTTTGTCAATAATTTTGAAATAATTTGTTATTCTAAAACATTTTTTACTCAACATCATGAAACTTTGTGACTACACTACAACTTTTTTTTTATTTTACCGTTTAGCTCAAATATAAATATTTTAAGCCTTCTGAAATTGGGATAAATTAAAATTGAAGGACCGTACATACGGCGTGTCCGCTGTAAGCTGTAAGTTAAGCAATGATTAACGCCCATCCTGTATTTTCTTCTTGTTTTTGATAAAAATCGTGACGTAGGTAAACTCATCAATTGTATACAGGGTGTTTAAAAAAGATTGGGTAAAAACAGGGGTCCGAAAATGCATCGTTTCTATGATACAGGATTGCAAAGTTTTTTCTTTTAATCATTTTTTTTTTTAAATTCAGTTAAATTTTGCTCGATTTGTTTGAAATTTGGCTGCGTTGTTGTAAATAATAAGGGGCTAATTTTGACACTGATTGATAAAAAATATTGTCTCCAGTGGCGTTGAGGGCGGGCAAGATCACATCAATTTTTGAAAAAAAAACGATGTGTCTTCTGACCTATGTTTTTGAAACTTTTCTTCTTAGAATGACTCCAGGATACACTCCTTTCATTTTTGCCTCCTGAATAACTTCATTTGAAAAAGTGTGCTTAATTTACGTTAATAACCCTGTATAAAGCATTGTTGTTTTTTCAAGAGATACACGATATCCAGTTGGTAATATTTCAATATTTCTTTTTTCAGACTTGGGAATTCTGGAGGGCGGTCTGAATCCAGTATGGTGAATATTTCAAGAAGGAAGATTGAAATATACAGAGAAAAAGGAATAGCAAACATTGTTTTGAAAGAAAACCCACTTATCGTAATCGTACTAACACCAATAATGATGCGGACTCATCAAGAAAGCTTTTCTAGCAAAATTGTCTTCATAGATTCCAGTGGTTCATGCGACCAGACAAACACGTGTGTTACTTTCATGTTCACTGCTTCCAAGGTTGGTGCCATACCACTAGCCTGTATATTACATACGGCACAAACCAAAGCAAATTACACCCCAGCTTTCAATTTGTTAAAAGAAACTCTTGGTGAACGTGGTTTTGGAAATTGTGGCCATCCAGCTGTATTTATGACAGATGACAGTGCCGCTGAAAGAAACGCATATTCCATGTATGTCAAGCTCTTTGGCGGTGGTTGTCGGATAGCCACAATAACGTGTCAAAAGAATTCAGGCCAGAAGCAATGAACATGTTTCGAAGCATCGTCTACACAGCCACGGAGATTGAAGCCGAAGAACTTTATGAAAAATTCCTGAATAACAGGACAATTGAACAACATGAGAAACTGAAAATGTACATTCTTGCACTATGGCAACGACAAAAAGAATGGTGTTTGTGTTACACAAGGGATCTGCTAACAAGAGGAAACAACACAAATAAATTTGTGGAGGCTTCTATACGTATATTCGAAGATATTGTATTGGAAAAGTGCAAGGCATTTGATATGTGTGCTCTAGTAGATTTCATAAGAAATGTTTTTAAGTCATACCATAAGCGACAATTGCTACTTTTTGCCAACAGCCGCTCTACAAGAGATGAGATTGTTTACATGAAGTTTTCTCAGAAAGTCAAGGATCTACTTGTTCGAAAAGTTGACGACAAAACCTTTTTTGTAAGCAGCAGCGAAGACAGTAGTTTTTTGTACAAGGTTCATACCAACTTTGCGAATTGTGATTGCCTCTACGGAGCAGTTGGTAAATTCTGCATGCATATTTGTGCTGAACAAGAAAAATATGAGATCATTTTTGATACATCACCGCGTTTAACAACACAAGATAAAAAATCATTTGTCAAGCTTAGCCTAGGACAAGATGTACTCGAAAGCTTTTTTCAATCGATGGATACGGAGGTGGTCCCATACCAGAATACCCAAAAAGCTGATACCGAACATATTCTTGAGAATATTACTCAAGATTCTCACGAAATACCAAAGCAAGATGCTTCAGAAATGGTCACAAAGAAAGTCATCCATTAGACAAAAACTGGACAACAACTTCAATAAAATAATACAGATGGTCTCACAAAATTCCTCTATTGATGTGACAAACTCTATAGTCAAACTCAATACAGTTTTAGATAAAATACACACACCTGCCCAGCTCACATCATTTTGCTGCGGTATGGCAAGACATCGTTCCCCCCGGAAAATTGGAGTACAACCTGGTTCAGTTAGCAGAAGAAAAACTAGTCCTGGGCTTACAACTGAAGCAAAACGTATTCAAGCTGGAAGACCGTCTAGTCAAGAGCTTTTTAGTCAGAGCTCTAAAAAAAAGAAAGCAAAGTTTGGCAAGAAATATCTTGGAAAACAAGTCAAATGCAAAATCTCACGGACACAACTGATGCTGATATTATATACTCAGTGACATTAGAGGTGTTACACCGACTTATTTCCCATAAGACTCAATGTGAACATGACCTAATACAAAGCTTCATATCTCATTTGAAAAAAAAATTGTTTTAAATAACCAAAAAAACAAAATGTTCAGACTGAATGAAACTTCAATATTTCAGCGTAAGAGAAATTCCATTTTTACCAGGATACTCTATGAATTGTTTCAATATTTTGTAGTCAAACTAGCAATGCAATCAGCATTTGGTGGAATGTGCTGGAGATTCAAAAGACTCTATAGAGTTTTCTGGTAGAAATGTTCTTTCTTTTATGCTGAAATATTGAAGTTTTATTAATTCTGAACATTTCGCGTTTTTGGATAAATTGATATCCTTTTTTTCAAAGGAGATATAAAGCTTTGTATTAGGTCATGTTTATATTGAGTCTTATGGAAAATAAGTCGGCGAAACACTTCTAATGTCACTGAGTATACTATGACAATAGATACGTCACTTTTCTGTTTCTTATATGAAAATTTGATTAAGTGAGGATAGAATCAACTTTATTTTACTAACCCTAACCCAAAATATCCCTGTACGCTGTAAAAATATATTTTTGAATTTATACATAGTTTCATTTTTGAGCATGATACACTACGTGTTTTTGTTCGAGACATGCTTGACTTGGCGTTCACATAATGATAGACCGTTATTTCAAAGAGACATTCCGGAAACAATTTCAAGTAGAAAAGGCCTTATAAACATTTGTCCTGAATAGTTGGTTTTTCGAAAGAAGGTTTGAGAAAAATTAACTTTTGACCACATGAAAAATCATAGGCAGCCGAGAAAAGTACAAAACATCATATTCATAACAACAAAACAACGTTTCCCATAGCAACAACAACTTACTTTATTTACTTATAATAAATCCGATTTTTTTCTTAACCTGTATTTCGAAAACCAGACAATTTATATACTCAGCGGCTTTAGAAGGGTTACACAGATTAATTTCCCATAGGATGTGAACATAATAACCTAATACAAAGTTTCATATCTCCTTTGAAAAAAAAATATACCAAATTAACCAAAAAAACAAATTGTTCAGAATGATCGAGACTTCAATATTTTAGCGTAGGAGAGGTGCAATATCTATCAGTGAACTCTATAGAGTGTTTCAAAATTTGGTGTTCAAACTAGCATTGCAATTAGCATTGGGTATATAGAATGTTTTGGAAATTTGACTGGGAGCCATTTAATTTTTTTTTTTTAAATAGAAATGGGGAACGTGTGACACATCATTCGAAGGATCTCATCGATTAGATTATTGTGTGAAAATTTCATAGGATTAAACGCATCCGTGCGGATATGACAGCCTGCCAAACTTTTAGTTTTCAAAAATGTCGTTTACATTAAGTTTCAAGTTTTAAACTAGCTGACACATCAGATTCCGGAAAAATGATGGTGAACCTGAGCAAAACAGTACAGGTTAACAAATAGGAATGCTGATACAAAGCGGAAAAAGAATTTCAAGGTGAAAAATTTGGAAACCATTTATTAGCATTTTAATACTAGAATCTAAATTAAGATGGAGATACAGTTTCCACACTACCCCGCCACAGCACTAAAGTTCAACCAAATATGAAAATCTTGGAACGATATGAGCCAGTTGTTTGATTATTGTGTTGATTAGGAAGTGTAACAAAAATGCCTAATTCGCGTCCCCTCGCAGAAAAAAATTGAAGCAATTTTTATTTATGGCGGAAATCGTTATTTCCATGAGACGGAAAGAATCTTTAATGAGCGCTTCCCGGACCGTCCGGTATGCAAAAAATATCTTCGCGAATTACTGCGGAAAGTTATCGAGACTGGTAGTGTTCATAGCTTGAAGAATCAAGGGCGACCATATATTTCGGAAGATAAACAAATTGCAATCATTGGTGAGATGGTGGTAAATCCTAAACAGTCGACTTCTCAGGTTGCAGACATCTGTGATACTTCGTCTGCTTCTGTGAAACGATTGCTGAAAAAACAGAAATTTTATACTTTGAAATTTCAAATGGTGCACCAGTTGACTGAAGATGATCCTGACAGACGTGTGGAATTTTGCGAATTCATGACCGATAGACCGAGAACCAAGATACGTTCAAAATATTTGTTTTACTGACAAGTGGACTTTCTTTTTAAATGGTCGTGTACACAGGCAAAATGTTCGTTATTGTAGTGACGTAAATCCGCATGTTTTTAGGAAAACCCACACGCAATATCCCGAAAAGGTCAACGTATGGGCTGGCAAATTGGGAAACCATATTGTTGGTCCTGTTTTTATTCATGGAAATTTGACAGGGGACCTGTATTTGAACTTGCAAGAAACTACAATAGAGCCTTTGATTGTACAAATACGTCAGTATAATCCCAATGAATTTGGCATGGCACCAAATTTTCAACAGGATGATGCGCCCCCTCATTTCATCAGAAATGTAAGGCAGTATTTGGACATAACTTAACCCAATCGTTGGATTGGTCGTCGGGGTCCTACCAAATGGCCTGTCAGGTCGCCCGAATAAACACCATTGGAGTTTTTTTATGGGGATATCCAAAACAGAAAGTATATGCAAAACAGCCAAACTCCCTTTTAGATTAACAGCAAAGAATTACTGCTTTTTGTCAAAATATTATTGTAGATACTTTCGAAAAAGTCCGTCAGGAGTTCTCAGACAGACCATTTTATTGTTTGGGGGTCATCGGAGGACATTTTCAACATTCTTTACATTATAAAAATTGAAGTATGCTTTCTTTGTTCTTATTTCACGAATGTCTTTATCTTGTTAGTTTTACAGTCTGTCATATCCGCACTGATGCGTTTTATCCTATGAAATTTTCACACAATAATCTACTCTACACGACGCCTCATTCCATTTGGAAAAATGTTTCAAAATGGCGCCCAGTCGCTATCTTGAAGTTTCAAAATTTTTGGTGCATACATTAAAAAAAAAAGGGAGAGGACCTTTTAGAGCCGCACTGTATAGACACAAATTGTTGAAGTTGAACCCTTGTCCAGTTGTATTTTGCGAAATTAAAAAGAACTTCGTAAACATTGTCACATTACATTATAGTAGGATATTTCTAGATTCACCATTATGATAGATAATAATAATAATGTATGTTGTGACGTTATTGCCACAAAATCCAGTCAAATAACACACACTATTGAATTTTGGAACCGAAACTGTATTACGGAAGAAAAATTAACAAAACTGCTGAATTAATTCTACTGGCAGCCAACCAAGAATAATCGATAATCGTTATCATCCCCAACCTTCATCTGTCACATCAGCTCTCCTCTTCTTCGCAGCACGCACACGGTTGCCGCTTCTTCTTCTGTCGGGCGCTCTGGTGGCGTATCGTCGTTTTTTCTAGCTCGTTCGAAACTCCCATCTGATCCCCATTCAGGTCCGGACTCACATCATGATCGCTCGTATCGTCACAATCTCCCCCTCGTGGTCCGCTCTCGTCCCGAGTAGGTGCCACGCAACTGTCTCGCTGTGGTGGTCGTCCTCTCTTTCTTATTCCAACCTCCGGTTCAATATCAGGTCCATGATACTGATAGAGAGAGCTTACATGATATATTCCTAAGGGCCTGCAGGGTGGAACCAATGATGCAATCTGATAGCTAACAGGTGATATTTTCCGGTCTATAATGTAAGGTCCATCCCTCTTTGGATCAAGCTTAGATGTTGTTTTCTTCGAGGAACTGATCTGTGTGTGTAACTGCACCATTACTTTGTCACCTTCCGCATATTCGATTGCTCTTCTCTTGTGGTCCATCTGAGCGTTGCGTCTGTCCCTTTTTGTTTCGCTTGTGCTTCGAGCGTCCTGCCACGTCAATGCCAGTCGTTGAAGATAAGGCGTGATCTGAGGCACAAAATTATCTGAATCTACTATTTGCCTTAGGTCATTCTGTATTTCATCCAGGGTTCTGAGTTCTCGTCCAAAGGTGAGGTGGGATGCCGTGTATCCGGTATTCTCGTTCTTTGCCGTGTTCATGGCAAATCTTATAGCAGGCAATTGTTGTGGCCAACTGGGGTGATTGTCTTTCACCAAAATTGCTAATCTGGGCTTCAGGTCTCGATTCTTCCTCTCTACAAGATTTGCTTCTGGGTGATACAATGGTGTAAGCGACTGCTTGATGCCAAGAAGATGGCACACTGGCTGCATAACAGAAGCTATAAACTGTACTCCATTATCGGACGTCATCCTGCGAGGAATCCCAAAGCGAAGGAAAATCTCTTCTATTAGCGTCCTTGCGCACTCTTCGGATGTTGCTGTCTTCAGGGCAAACAATTCTACTCACTTGGTCGAAACGTCTTCAACGATTAAAATCATTGTATAACCCCTTGGTGATTCCGGGTGTGGTCCAAAAAGGTCCACAGAGATAGTTTCAAAACGCTGAGCGTAAGCTGGGGTCTGATGAAGGCCAGCAGGCTTCTGATTTACAGCTTTGTAGCGCTGACACTCCGGGCAATTCTTGATATAATCTGCTATGTAACGACGCATTCCCGTGAAGTAATGGCGCTTGGCTATCCTTTGGTAAGTCCGCTCCACTCCATAGTGGGCTGCGGTTGGCACATCATGATATTCATGCATTATCCTTTGTCTTTCATGACTTGGTACGACAAGCTGAGGTTCTTCACTGTCTTTTTCATCTGTATAACTATATAACACTCCGTTAGACACTAGGTATCCTCGAGCAGACCATTGAGCTACACTGTATTCATTCAAATCTTCAAATGACTTCATAATCTTAGCAACGTCTGGATCTATAAGTTGCTCGGTCCGTATTTCGTGAGCCGAACGACTTGGTAGTTCCACAGTTACTTCACAGATGTCACATGTTTCAATGGGCTGGTGTGTGCATGGAGGTCTTGATAATAGATCAGCGACGACATTTAGCTTTCCGGGAATATAGTTGACTTTGATATCAAAACTTTGTAACTGCAAAGCCCAACGCACAAGTCTTCCACTCGGCGACTTTAACTTGGGTAGCCACCTTAAGGGTTGATGGTCGCTAGAAATTGTAACAGGCGAACCTTCTATGTAGCCTCCAAATTTATCCAGTGCCCAAACTACGGCCAATGCTTCACGCTCGGTAGTCGAGTAATTTTGCTCCGCCTTTGTTAACAGGCGACTTGCATATTCAATCGGATGCTCACCAGCACCGACTCCTTGCAGCAATACAGCTCTCAAGCTCCCAACGCGTAAGAACTTGCATCCGTTCTAATTGTGAATGGCAATGATTTGTTGACTTGCTGCAGAACAGGAGCACTAGTAAGCTTCTTCTTCAGTGTATTGAATGAGGCCTGTTGTTCGGTTCCCCACTTCCATATTGCGTTCTTCTTCGTCAATTGACTATGTGGCCTGGAAATTTCGGAAAAATGCTCAATAAAACGCCTATACCACGAGCATGTCTGTAAAAATGACTATATCTCTTTAACATTGCGAGGTTCCGGCAATTTATCAATTGCAAATGTTTTCATTGGATCTACGCTAATGCCGTCTGGTGTAATGAGGTGGCCAAGATATTTCATCTCAGAACGCACAAACATGCACTTCTCGCGATTAGCACGTAGTTTGAATTGATTTAGTCTTTGGAAGACTTTGCGCAAGTCCTCAATATGTCCATCAAAAGTCTCTGATATTATAATCAAATCGTCCAAATAGCTTAGTATCAAAGTGTCCCCAAGACCCCGTCGGAAAACATCCATCAGCCTCTGGAATGATGCCGGCGCGTTTTTCAGGCCAAAAGGCATACGCAAAAACCGATAGGTTCCAAAAGGCGTCGTAAAGGCGGTCTTGTCACAATCACGATCATTTACTTTGATTTGATGGTATCCAGAACGTAAATCAATCGTAGACATGAATTTCGTACGTTTGGCAGCTTGTAATAAGTCATCCATTCGGGGCAACGCATACGAATCAGTTACTGTGATGTCGTTGAGTTTTTGGTAATCAACACATAAACGTACACTTCCATCTTTTTTGGGTACCAGGACGACTGGAAATGCCCAACGACCTTCTGTTTCCTCGATGATACCCACTTTGAGCAGCTTATCCAGCTCCAATCTCAGTTGCTCCTTTCTGACAGGTGACATTCGGTATGGTGATAATGCAATTGGTCTGTGGTTTCCAGTATCAATTGAGTGCTCGGCGTATGGTGTTGGCTCTCCCCCTAAACCGAAGATATCCTCGTTTTCCTGTAGAGGAGCATCTAATCTTCTGCGTTGCTCTATCGTGAGATTATGTCCCTCCTCTGGGCGAAGACCCCCGACACTAGATATTTCTAAATCACTGGAAGACAAAATATTTTCAAAATACAGTGAACGCACACAGTCTTCATCCCCAAATGACCAAGTTCCAGCTGGAATGTCCAACTTGAGATAAGCATCAAGAATAAAATCCATTCCAAGTAACGTGTTGTTATTCTGATTCGGCAAAATAATAAATGTTGTTGGTACACAACGATTTTGAACAAACACATCGACATTGGCCAAAAGAATGTCCCTAACTTTCATGCTACCATCTGCAAGCTTAAGTGTTATAGTATTGCTACGAAACTCTTGTGCCTTTCCTCGAAGAAGTTCAAAAAGCTTACATCCTGCGATGCTTTGTTTGGCTGCACTGTCTATGATACCTGTACCCTTAAATCCTGCGATGTTTATCTGCATAATAGGACGCGCTCGTGGATTGAGACCAAGAGATTCGGTATCCGCACTTGGGAAGTCAAACGTAGAAGATGCAACAGTAGCGGACTTGCACTTGGGACAGTTTGACCTAATGTATCCAGGAAGACCACATCCATAACAGGCTAATACAGAAGGATTTGTACTCCTACTTGATGTCATCGAAGGTGAATTATTATTTACTCCCGTCTGAGTTCGCACTCCCGAATTATTATTATCAGCATTAGACACGTTAGCAGAGTCTTTTGACTGTCTCGCGGCGAGTTTGCGGCACTGATCTTTTACATGTCCTAAATTCTTGCAGAAACTACAACGCAGTTTGTTGCGATACTTCGTGGTATCTTTTTGATCACATTTATCAACTTTTATATCATTAAAAGTCTCAGAAAATTGTCCCAGCTCTAGAAAAGTTTCTTCAACAAGGCGCGATTCCGTCAAAAGTTCACTAAAACTTTTAACCTTATCACGTGGTACGTTTTTGCGAAGTCCAGCCATACTGCGATACAGATCATGTATGCTCTGTTGCGTAGTAAGGAATGCCAATACACGTCCGGGTCGCGTCGTGAGCTCACCGGTCTTGACAGCAAACCCCCGACCCGACCGCGTCGATCCGAGCAAATTTGTGGATGAGGGGCAACAGCCAGATTTGTCCGGCGGCTCCAACCAAACACAGTTGGCTTGAAGTTTATCTGAAAGGCTTTTGAAAACAACAAGGCATTTTAGCATGATTTTATCGTTCTTTTTCAAGAAAATAATAGCCTAGGGGTCCACTTGGTCCGGGTAATGTATGTGCTTTAGTATTCTCCCCACGATACACTAATAACGGTTTGTTCTTGCGCATCCAGCAAAGACGACACTGGATGATAAAAAAGAGGTTACCATGGTTTCTTGTTTCGTGATAGTGATTGTTGCCTGATTTGCCAGATTTAATTCTTTGCAAAACCTTTCACCAGATTTTTTGTCACCAATTCAATAACAACGACTTGAAGTTCACTATCATCGAATAAATGTATTCCTCTTCAATATTCATGGAGAGTGTAGCCTTTTTTTATCGCTGTAAGTGATTGTCGTTGAATAATCGAACGATTTTCCTTGATCTTTCACACTAAAAGGTTGATAAGAGGATTTTTTCTCACAAACGGCAACGTTGAGCATCAATCGAGCTATTTGACATTCGTTGCCATGACGTTAATAGATGCTTCAAAGTGACGGTTGTTGTCATTTTCCAGTTGAAAATGATTTATTTGTGCTCGAGAAGATGATTTAGCGTGGCAATTATACCAAAAAAGTGCTGTGTTTGTGGAGCTTCTTCATGGACGGTTGGATTGTATAGATCTAATCACAAATGTGTCAAAATAACATTACATAAATATAAACAAAAACAGAATGTCATCGACTCAAACAAATCGTGTACGTTCGGGGTGCTATGCTTGTTCTATTGGTTCAATGTCCGAAGGTTCATTCAATGCAGGAAGCATCTTTGCGTAATTTTTTCAAAACATGTACTTTTAAAAATAGTCAAAACTGATAACTGGAGGTGTTTAGTAGTCCGAAACAAGTTTATTGGGAAATGCAATCAGGTACTGAAAAAAAATTATTTCAACTTTATCCAATAATATCTACTGATATAACTCAAAATTTTTTGATCTATTATACTCTAAATATCAATAGGTAGAACATCTACAATTTACTACAGTGGATGATGCATTTTCTTAGAATAAAAATATTTATTTCTTCCCATCCGCTGTAGTCACCTTCAATACTGAAAGAACAGTGTAAGCAAGTTTCACCCTCTGGAATAACAAATATTTTATGAAACATTTGCACAAAACAATTGATATCTTACTGAAACTGCAGCATTCAAGTTCATGATTCCAAGAGGTCCAATGTTCATTACCAAGGGACGGGAACACCGAATCATCATGAATCTGATGAGATAACCCACATTTTTATCTTTATTGTACCAATTGCTGTCGTATAGAGCCTGAAGGAGGCCGTTTGAACTCTGAAAAATGAATTCTGGCATCAAGAACCACTACATGGAAACTATGGTGGAATCAATATTGTTTTTCAAAAAGTACTCACTTCAAGTAGAATCTCATTCGCATTCCAGGCAAGTCCAAGAAGTTGAAGTAGACAATGAGTGAAAAAAGATGCATTGAATGGGACATTTTCTAACTGAAATCACCATCATCAGAAAAAAAATTGTTTGAAAAAACCTTACCTCCACAATTTGTATCAATGTTGTTGCCAGTTGTAGAGAAGTGATCGAATATTCAAGCAATAGAATATTTTTGAATGATGCATCCAAATCTCTTAACCATCTGAAAAAAAGTGTAGCCTGTGAATAGAACATCAAAATTTTAAGTATTCGGAACCAAGCGGTCGAACTCTGAAAACTGGGATATCTTGTTATCCAAATATCTGCAATTGGATTTTGAACTAGTTGGAATCAGAGTTCCGAAATGAACAAAGGGTTAAATTTGCCTACGGAAGTGATTTTCGGATGTTTAAGTGACTCTATATGCTCACAATGTGCCGGAGAACAAGAAAGGCGACAGTGATTTGATGAGTGAAAAGAATTGAACAATACACAAATTGATTTGAAATAGTATAGATTTGTGTCATTTTGAACCATAAATTCATGAAAGGGATCTGGCTGGCGGGGATCAAAAGATATCTCCTTCAAGCAAATCATGAATCACATCCAGTGATTTTCTTTAATGTTCCCTCCTCTAACTATTGAACCATGTGATATATTGTAACAAAATTGAGATCCGTCATTTGTGCGCACGCTCTGAATTTTTTTGACACAGCGGTGACATCTGGAAATGTCAAAATGACAACTGGGCGCCATTCTAGAGAAAAATCAAATAGACAGGATGCTCGAGAGATATCTAATTTTTAAGGTTTTTCATCTTTACATAACTCTTTCAAGATCGCTGTATCTTTCTGATCCTTCAATAATAAATCGTTATTTTTCCAAAATCACTGCTTTGTCGGAAAATGCAGAATATCATAGCGGTTTGAAACTTGGAGGCAGGGACATTAAAGAAAGGCTTTGTAAGGCTGTGAAATCAATACATTGTCTGCCATCAAAATTTAACCACTATGTATTTGTCTCTGCTCTACAGTTATCAGAAGCTTTGGTCTTTGGATGTTGTTATATTTTTCTAGAGAGGATTTGGTCATGTCATTTAAAAGAAAGTTAGTATTTGCGAAGTTTTGCGATTCAGAGCATAGAATTTGAAGAAACTATGGAGCTCCCGCTCTTTACCCGAATTATTCATCTTCAATATTGGAAGTTTCATTTGAATGCTAATAAAATGTATTCCTCAAACATCTTTTGGAGAGATTTCAAAAAAGTTCCAGGTACACGACACGTTGCAAGAGAATAAGGATGCGTTTGTTATTATGCTAGGTATTATCAAGTCATTCTTAAAAAAAATTTAGAATTTGTCATAAAAGTTGAATTGTTGTGATATCAGTTCTGTTAGATCAGCATAGGCAGGAGAGTTTTGCCTATTGCCAATTCCATCTCTATAAAAAAGGACATTCTACACCAAAATGCTATAGTCTTTTTTGGTGAAGCATCTCACGAATATTTATCAGAATTGAATCACTCGAATAACGACAATTGGCAAATAATAAATATGGGTCTTCCAGGATTTTGCCAAATTGCAAACGAGGGAAGTCTGAAAATCATCAGGAGTCTCTATTCTACAACCAACTGATTCAATCGTGACAAAGAACACTTAAGAGAGCACGACACTTTCCTCTCAGTTTCTGCATGGTAGAAAAAAACAAGGTATGATAGTTCGCAACTTATTGTGATGTCATTTGTGACAAAGATACAATGTCGCCATATTGGCGATTTATTGCAAATGAGCTACTTTTAGAAACCATAATTCACGACAAAATTTCAAGAAAATCCGCTAAGCGATTCTTAAGTTACTTACTTTGATGTGAGACTGTGTTTTGCTTCACCTGTTTTGATTTTGCCCAAAATCAAACATAAACTAGTAATTTACCTATATTTTTAAAACGTTCGATTGCGTGGTGTACAGTATCATTTGCAAGTTGGCAACATTGGCTGGACGTCTTGTTGATTGTCAATTCATGACAGCTAGGAATAAGTCTAGATAAAATCAATCGAATAATGTTGATTTGGAATTTAAATAATCTGAATATTCAGAGAAATAATTCGTCTTATCTCTTATTACTACACTAATAATTTTGTTCAGTTAGTTAGACCTGATTTTTGATTGCTTGATATCAAATTTTAACGAAGATGGGAAAGTTGGGAAATACAGTGAATGCCATACAAAGGAAATGGAACAAGTAGTTATGTTTTGTGATTAT
Source organism: Orchestes rusci (assembly GCA_958502075.1). Lineage (NCBI taxonomy): Eukaryota > Metazoa > Arthropoda > Insecta > Coleoptera > Curculionidae > Orchestes > Orchestes rusci. The sequence continues at coordinate 39,118,042 of OY293304.1, forward strand.
GTAGTTATAATCATCAAATATTAATAAACGTGATAATAACCACAACAACTGAAACAACTTAACTGTTATGCAATGGCAATAATGAAAATGATAAAAAGTCATTTTTCTATGTCGCCATAGTTACTATAAACAAAACTGTCTCAATGAAGTGCCAAAATCAACGCGGTATTATTAAAAATTGGCCAGTTGATTATATTCTATTAATCATATCTATTGTTTGATAGACAGTTCTAAAAAATAAATTAGTCTAGTGTTATTTTGCTATCAAGATTTCTTACCCTATCAGTTGTTGATGCCTTATGATCAATTTTTTCAAGCTACACTCAGCATACACACCAAGTTGAACCATGTCTAGAGGTTTAAGCGAACCTCCGTCGAAATTTCGTATGTCATACTGTAAGACCTTCAAATTAGCTCTTATAAATACCATAACAGAGTTGATCAGTGCTTGTATAGCTCCATTGATAGAAAGTGTTTGAAAGATATGCCATATCTGGTAAACAATTGAGATGATGAAGTGTTTATCCTTATTGAAAGGAAACCATAATGGTATTATCTGTGGCTTAATCGTCGTTCTGTTTTTAATATCTTCCATGGTCTCCCATTTATAGAGCTCAAATAAACCTATGATAGAACTTTATAAATAATGATTGATGTTAAAGTATGAAGTCCACATACCATTAAACATATTAATCAAACCAGCTGCATAGAGAAAAATAACGATAGAAAATACCATTTTTTTACAGTAGCAAACGTGGAATTGATAAATTTCCCGTTTCACTTTATCGGGATTCTCCATTATTTTCAACTCTTCGTTCGTCACCAAATTGATTATATTCTTGATCTTTTTAGACCGAATGATGTTCAACTTCAATATTATCAGAATAACGAATATCATTCTTGAGAAATCCTCCAATGCTGTAATAAAGAAATATAATTATAATTGTACCTACTAGTAGCTCATTTTCAATGCACTTGATTTCAGTTCAATGCGCGTGGAAATGATTAAATGTGTTTGCTTCTGAAAGTATCGCAAAGTCGCTATATTTAATTTGTATGATTTTATACTGTATGATGTTGAATAAGCACTTCAAGAAAACGAGGTATAGTGCTTTTCAAGATATTTGATTGGATCCAATAAAAGTTCATCATCATTGTGGTCATCGGTGCATTCGATTTTGGAGGATAAGTGGATCGTATCGGACTGTAATAGTTTCCAGGTAAATTGTAGGTTAGATATGAAAAGATATTTTCCACTATTTCCCAAAATGAAGTCCGACCATGTATATCTTCTTGTTTTCGAAGTAGTACTGGGAAGAGCGGAAATGCGCTTGTTTCGCCACAAATTTCTGAATCAAAACCTTTGTTACGAATATGTTTCTATAATATCAAAACACTGCTTTCAGATGAGAGGATGATAGAATTGGAAAAAGAACTGCAAAAAATCAAGGGGGATGTAGTGAGTCTTGGAAAGGTCAGGAGAAGAGAAGAAAGTCAAGTCACTCACTGAGATCCGGAAACTTATTCCACCACAAAGGATTGGAAAAGAAATTCGAAGGAGGTGTAGGCATCGGGCACAAGAGACACCTTGCAAATATGAAAGAGATCAAAAGTATCAGCTCAAGAGTAATTGGCTTAACGTTTATACTAAACACAAGATATAGTTCAAAAATAACACAAGCTTACGCATCAACATCCGATTTGGATGATGGGGATATTGAAGTTGTCTATGAAGACCCAAGCACCGCTTTGCACGACAGCCCAACTCACTATACCATTATGATGAGTAACTTGAAAAACCGAACAACAGAGAAATAGTCCAAGACCTCTTAGTACCAAAGGATCAGAGCAAAGGTAGCCGTAAACTTAAAAAAAAACGAATAAAACTGTCTAAAAGTAAGTGCAATAAAAGTACTTCTGAAAACTCGAAGTCTTACCAAAATAAAATAGCTGAAGTATTGGGCGAGATTGAACATTCAGGAGATATCAACATTGAGGAACTAGACGCATCCATAGAAAACAGCATCAAATCGGCAGTGCCTTCTGCCCAAGAAGGAAAACCAAAGATGAGAAGATCAATCAGAATACTAAAGAGCTTATGAGAGCGAGACATGAACCAAGAAATAAATATGATGAAAATCATGCGCAACTAGAAGTACTTGATAAAAAAAAATGGAAAGCTGTGAGAAACGACGTTGGAAGATTCAATTTGAAGAACATAGATAAGATCATACAGGAAAACAACGGCCTAAAAGTAATCGAGAAAAAATTGTCACAAGGCAAGAAGAATATGTGCAAGCTGAGGCATAAACAAGACAATATCAAATTAAACAGAGAAGAAATCCTTAAGGTAGTAGAGACATTTTATGCCACAGTATATAAGAAACAAACAGAAGGAACACCTGGCGACAATATTATTAAAAATCTGAACTAAGGGTAAGGGGATATCACAGAGATCGGAGCGAGTGAAAACCCCAGGAGAGGACGGATTAGATATCGAACAATTGAAATAGGAGAAAAGAAGCTGCTGTAGACTCTCAAAACTCTTTTTAGTACATGCCTCTCAAAAGGAACTACGCCCTCTAAATGGAATAATGCAGTTATAATATCATTACCCAGGGCGACATGACAAATATTGGAAACTATAGACTCGTGAGTCTCCTTTCACACGTATACAGGGTGTTACTCAATAGTTTGTCATAATTTTAAGGGGGAGTTCCTGGATAAATTTTAAGTCGAAAAGGTCATAATATAAACTTGGGTCTGAGAAAAAAATAAAAACAAATTATAAAATAAAATTGTATAAAATAAAATGAAAATAAAAATAAAAAAAACGTGTGTTTCTTTACCATAATATCCTGTGGCAAAATTCAGTTCAATATCTCAAACCGTCTTTGGAAAATGTTTTAAAAACTGACAATAAAATAAATCTTTATCACCCTGTATCTTAGAAAACAAGCATTTTAAGACCCAAGATTATATGACCTTTTCAACTTAAGATTTATCCAGGAACTCCCCCTCAAAATTATGACATGCCATTAAGTAACACCCTGTATATAAGCTCTATACCAAAATAATCACGAAAAGACTATTTATACAATAGAAATAAGTAGAAACATAGCTGGAGGTCGAACAGATTGCAACTAAAACGACTCTTGCTGCATATGGTAGGTATCATGGCCTCAATCAACATACTAAAAATATACACTCGTACTGCTGCGCAAAATCGCTTATTTTGGTCGCCATCTTGAAAAAACATTAAAAAAGTTGGAACATTCTTAAAAAATCATGTGTGGTATAAAATTACCGGAAATTATGCCCTAAAACAGAGTGCCATATTCATCGTTACAGGTAAAATGTCATAGAATGATAATAAAGGATGTAACAAATTCGAGCATACAGTGTGTCCAAGATAAGAATGTCTATCATGAGGATCTTGGAAACCATAAGAGGTACGAAGATTGTTAAATTAGAGAAAAGTTGCGCATTTTCAAGCCTAACAATATGCCGTTGAGAAAGTTTCAAAATTCCGAATAGTTCATGGCGACTTTTTAAGCTCTAAAAAATAGTGTTTAAAGATTCTCCGTACGACGCGACGTTTCGTTTCGGAGAAACCATCATCAACTTTATTTTATTAAATGACGTGTAAAAGAGTACACCCTGTATTAAAAAGCATATTTTATTACGAATACAACGAATTTAGAATTTTTTGGTCTGGTGCGGTGAAATGATGGCGCTGAGTATGGTATAATTGGCTATTATAACTCATGTTTCGAAATAATAAACCAAAATCACGTTATTGACGATTCAAAAACTTTATTCATATAAGTGGGTAGGTCACGTCATGATATGCTAATTATTTAAACAACAGGTTAAGAGCTACTTACTAGAATCCCAAACAACTAATATAGATGTTCAAACCAATTAAAAATACACGTTCCAGAGAAAAAAAAACTATAGAAACAAGATTCAAAAACGAAGTTCAAAAACACATTATGTGTCAATAATATGGCAATAAAACTATTTTGACATTTTCTCTGCGACATCATTTCACCGCCTGCTACACCAAAACATTTGGGATTTAATAAAAACCCATTTTTCCAATTAAAATATTGCAAATCATATTGTGCCATACATCGTTGTATTCGTTATAAGATATGCTATTTAATACAGGGTGTATTTTTTTCTCGCACCATATAAAAAAATAAATTTGGTGATGGTTTCTCCAAAACAAAACGTCGTACGGTAGATCTTCCTGTTTTGTAGAGCTTGAAAAGTGGCCATGAGAAAGTATCTTTTGTTTTTCCATATCTGTTTAAATGAAGTCAGAAAAAAATAAAAACGCAATTGGCAAATTGCGGTTTTTTAGGAATATCTCCGGAACTATGCGGAATTTTGAAACTGTCAAAACGACATATTGTTAAGCTTGAACATGCACAACACTGTATAGTGTGACCATTTAAGTGTTCAACATATCGGATATTATCATTTATTGCTGAACCAAAATTCAAATGGGTATTGCCGAATGTTGGTGCATGTTATATGATTATCTTATTAGGTGCAGTCAGTATGGTTGCAAGTGAATTATTATACACGGTAGGTTAAAAGTGGGTGGAAAATATAAAAGCTCCACAAAAGTAAAGATGATACCAGAATCATTGCGTCCTGGAGATTTTTTTTTTCGAAAATAAATCCATTTTCACATTTTTTTTATATTTGACTTGACGAATTCATAATCTGATCAAAATAAAATTACCTTCGCATAACTTTGTTGAAATTCAAGCGTCTTTGTAAAGTAGAATAGGATTTTAAATATTTAAGGCAATTACATACTTCATATTTGTTGCAAGGATATTGAACACAACTTTAAAATTTCGCAAAAAGTCTTCTCAACATGGTAGAGCATCAGTTATCATAATATGCATTTTAAAACACTCTAATTTGAAGTGCAAAATAATTGACAAACAACTAACAAATGAAAATATATTTATTCGGAGTATTGAGTGTATTTTGACTAATGTGTGGTCATACAAGTCTGCTACATATGGGAAAATGTTTCTAAGAAAAGCCACCTATTCAGAATTAAAAGTTATATCTATACCAAAAGTATCAAATGAAATGAATAAGGGTTATTTTATATGCATATTATGAAAACTGGTGTTTAACCATCTTGAAAAGATTTTTGGCGAAATTTCAGGGTTAAGATTAATACCTATCATTGCAAAAAAACATGAAATATGTGATTACCTGAGAAGTTGAAAATTTTAGCTTATCTTATGAAAATACTTGAAAATACACTCCACATGAATTCAGAACAAGATCTAGAAGGATTTCGGAAAATTTTTCATGTTTCGAAGCGGAATTTTTTCGAGATATATATTGCGCAACTTTGCCTCCATCTAACCGACGTGGTATCTCTCGGAGTTAACAAGTTACCAATGCTATATACTGGAATCTGTCACACCCCGTATAAGTCTCACACAGTGCGGCTCAAAAAGGTCCATTCCCTTCTAACTTTTGAACCGTTTGATATATTAGAACGTCAATGAAAAAATCAAATGAAAAGAGGGGCCGAGTGAAACCTTATGATGAGTTACAGAAGATCTTCAAAATGAGCTTCAAAATAACTTTAACTATTTAACGAGTATGAATTTCACAAAAAAAAAATTGGGTTGAAAAAAATTCATCGTCAAAGAGATCGAGTGATCGAGCTCAATCTAAAAATCTTCTGTACCTCATTATATCCTTTTTGTTTGGAGAAGTCAACTCTTGTGGGTGAAAATAGCAACAAAAATGTTTTTTTTTACATGCTGTCATATCAACAGGAATAATAGCAGAGGTCTGGAACTTGGCAATTTTAATCAGGGTCAAAGGGCCTTCAAAATAAGGTATCACTCGACTCCATTTGATTTTTTCATTTAAAATGGCGCCCAGCTGTCACTTTGACATTTTCAGTTGTCACTACCATGTCAAAAAATTAAGAACTTCCTCACATATTGTGTCCAAATTTCGTTCGCATATTTCAAACGTTTCAGAAGTTAGAAGGGGTAGGACTTTTTGGAGCCGCACTGTATGACATGTCACTTGTAACAATGAATGATTGGCACTCTCGTTTAGTGCCGTTGTTTCAATTTTTTTCAAGATGGCGACAAAAAAGCGATTTTGCGCAGCGGTACAAATGTATATTTCAAGTATGTTAACGGGGTGTTAAGGTCATAATACCTACCATGGGCAGCAAGGATCGTTTTTCTTGCAATTTGTTCGTCCCCAAGACCCTTTCTACTCCACTATAATGGCATACACTATAGTTTCGTATCAGACAAGAGATCGGGCTGGTTTTTGAGCAGGATACGGCACAATTGACCATCTCCAGGTTTTAAAGAACCTAATTGAGAAATATGTGGCGTACAATAGATCTTATCTTCATAAATCATGAGAAAGCATTCGACTCAGTGGACCAATACACAACGCTGAAGGCTCTATCAGACTGCAGAATAGATTATCGGTACTAAACGGTTAGGCGTCGGTTATACTGATCAAGTGAAATCGAGTTGCGTCGTGTCGCGTCAAGTAAAATTTGAAGTTCCGGATACACCAATCGAGCAATCGAGCATCAAGCATCAAGCAAGAATTTGACAATCAAACCGTAGCTGTTCTCATACTGTGCGCACTCGTATAGCAGCTGTAGAACATAGAATAATGTTCAAGGGGGAATAGAACGGACTTCTCCATATTGATAATTGGAGCAACAAACTGCGCCCCCCAAGCAGCATGGTAAAAAACATTTCGTTCGTAGTTTGAACGGAAGATGGGGCTAGTAGTTTATGTGACGTCACGAGGCAAGTTCGATGATTAATTTTCACTTTATGATGGTAGTCTGCGAATTTTGTAATTTTTTCTTTCATTCTAACTAGAACTAGCTTAAAATGCCATTAATAATTATTTATTGGCGTTTTGTGTAGAGTTCTAGTCAGCATAGAAGAAAAATTTCAAAATTTGCAGATTTCTTTCATAATTAATCATTGATGCACTGGCCAAATGAGAGTTCAAAAAACCATCAATTTTTTTTTAAATTTGGAAATTTCTTTCGAAAAATATTAATCCAGCCAATCGCTATGGAAAACGGATACAGAGGGAGAATGAATCTTTGATCATCACTGTTTTAAAGTTTTTATTTGATTTATCTTTTTTTCTACAAGTGAGTACTTTTGTTTCAATATGTGCCACCAACTCTTTTGATAAATTTTCTGCGGAATTCTGAAATAAGTAAAATCGGAAATTTCATCATCTTCTGGCAATTCCTCTAGAAAAAATTGATTCATGCTAAAATAAAAACATCTCGAGTGGAATCCTGTGAGCCTTTGAAGAGTAAGATAGATTTTGGAGCTATCATCCTCATTATTAGCCCCAACCCTGGCCCCAACAGACTGGAAATATGTCAAATTGTCAACCAAGAGGCTCTTGAAGTAGATGGTGGAAGCATTTGGGAAGAGATTGACATTCCTTGCACCTGTTTGCCTGATTTTTCGATAAAAAAGTTCTGTACTAGGGGTACAGAACTTTTTTATCGAAAAATCAGGCAAACAAACAAAAAAACTTTCGAAAGTGTGATCACTAGATCACCGGTGAACTACATCGGTTTTGTACAGCTCGTTCACTTGATGATCACTTCGCCTGAACCGAGAAAAAGGCCCCTGGGGCCCGATCCTCGAGTTAGGGAGCAATCACTTCCTGGGAGTAAATTGGGCGTGGTTCTCTTGAAAATAATGATGCCTTTTCTTGAAAGTGGGGGAAAAAATGTTCTGACTTTTGATAGAAGTCTGTACTATTGACTTGGGTAGAATTGAGTGAAACTGTCAAATTTCCGCTTGGCAAACGGTAATCATATGCTTCCATCCACATTGAAGTTGGCGTGAGCGTGACTTTGAACACAAATACAAAGTAGATGGTAGCATATGATTCCCGTTTGGCAAGCGGAAATTTGACAGTTTCACTTAACTATAGCCTCCCACGTTTCAAGAATAGCGAAAGTCTGGGAAAGGGAGGGATGAAGAAAATTATGCGATGGAAACAAGTCTACTCTCTCAAAAATATCCTCCCTTCTATCAAGTTCGAGGGAGCCGTTGTTCCCTAATTCGAGGATTGGCTCCCTGGGGTATCCTGATTGGAAGTTGGGAGCATCATATTATGGTTAAATCCCGAAGACAGCATCATGTTTTATAAATCTCTAATATTTTCAATTATTGTTCTGATCAAAATTCTTTTGATGAGCGGAATACATTTTTTGTTTTTTCACAAAAAAAATTGATCCTGATTCTATAACTGCCTCTCGCGAATTTCAAGTGATGATGATTTTGTGACTCCAGTCCTGAAATTTGTTCCTGGAGAAGTCTTGAATGATCTTCCATTCAAGCTATCCAATGAAAATAAATGATAGAAAAATTGAATAGGGTGGTGGTAGTAACTATATCCAAGCCACTTTTTTCTATTATGACCAACTCAATACCAGTGTCAACAGTATGTACCTGAAACAAAAATTAATAATTGGATATGAAATCCCAAAAATGCAACAGACCTACACAGGACAATAATGATTGTTTTCAAAGATTAAATCAATTTAGGTTAATACAGGGTGCTACTTAATGATAGGCCGGAATTCGAAAGACGCATTCCCGAATCAAATTCAAGGAGAAAAGGTCCCAGTAAAATGTTTTCTGAATAGTCTGATTTTTGAAATACACGATTAAGAGTATTGAAAAAAATCCAATTTATTATTATAAAAAAATGTGCGCTACCAACTTACTTTTTCTGAAAATTTTATATTTTTTTTAGATAAAGCAGCTTAAAATATAACTTTTTTTTCTCTTTCTAGCAAAGCTGAGTTGAATTTATTTTACCCAAAAATTTTCCGACATGCAATAAAGTGGTTTTCATTTTTCTCCTCGAAGACGAAGAAATATTCTCACGAAAAACTATAAAGATACACAAAAGTTGTTTTTTTGCTGCTTTATCTAAAAAAATCTATAAGATTATCAGAAAATATCAGTGGCGAACTTTTTTTGTCAATATTATTCGTGAAAGTGCCCGTCGGGGTGCCACTGGAACTCAAAATTATCATCTAGTTAGTGCTCATTTAGCGTCTTATCACAATGAAAAGTACTACCAAAATTCAACCAAACCGGCAAAAGGATCTTGGAGATATAGATCCGATTTTTTCTACAGCTTTAACACCCTGTCTCTCGAAAAATAGACTATTTAAGATAGATGCTTCTAGATCTTTTTTCTCGAATTTGGTTCAGGAATGCGTCCTTAGAACTACGGCCTATCATTGAGTAACACCCTGTATAAAGTACAGTGAATCTGTTCTTGAAATAGGGTGATCTGAGAATTTCGAGAAATACGCAAAATCTGTTTTTAACTTGTGGAGGGTGACCTCAATAGCTTAACTCTGAGTTTTCCGGAAAATCAGAGGTGAGCTTACCATGCCATCTAAGATAACGGAGCAACTTTTTTTCTCCATCCTTACATTAGACTTACGATAAAATATCACAAAACCAAAATTGTTCGAATTTACATTCCCAAAAACTATTCTATAAAACTTTTTTTTCTAAAATCAGTAATAAACAATCTACAGGGTGATTCCTTGGTGGAACGAAATCGTACAGGACGAAAGTTGTGCAGAATTGAACTTCCAGGAACCATTAAAATTAATGGAAAAAAGTTGCTGGGAATGTGATTCTGCACTAATTTCGTCCTGTACGATTTTTTCTTACATTCCATATTGATGAATCACAATGGTTATTATGAGTTCCATTGGCGCCCGAGGGGCAGTTTCACGAATAATATTTACAAAAAAATGTGCGCCACCGACATTTTCTGATAATCTTATATTTTTTTTAGATGAAGCAGCAAAGAATACTACTTTTTTGTATCTTGGTAGTTTTTCGTGGGCATATTTCTTCGTTTTCGGGGAAAAAAATGAAAAGCACCTTATTGCATGTCGGAAAATTTACGGGTAAAATAAAATCAACTCAACTTTGCTGAAAGGAGACAAAAAAGTTTTAACAGGCAGGAAAGAAGCTGTAGCAGCACAGCCATTCCTTCATATTTCAAAAAGTTTTATTTTCAGCTGCTTCATCTGAAAGAAATATAAAATTATCAGAAAAAGTCAATAGCGCACATTTTTTTATAATAATAAATTCGATCATTTTCTGAACCCTCAACACCCAGTATCTCGGAAATCAGACTATTTAGAACACTTTTTATGGGACCTTTTCTCCTTGAATTTGGTTCGAGAATGCGTCTTTCAAATCACGGCCTATCATCAAGTAGCACCCTGTATTAACCTAAATCAATTTCATCTTTAAAAACAATTCGTCTATTGTCTAGTGTAAGTCTGTTGCGCTTTTGGGATTTCATATCCAATTAGTAATTTTTGTTTCAGGTAGGTACAGGGTTTCTCTTCATATATTGACACCACCCTTATCTTTTTTATTTGATGTTCCTGAAAAAAGTGTCTCGAATAAAAGTTTGATGATTTTGAGTAAATTTTTCAAAAAACTCCATTTTGCATATACAGGGTGCCTCAGAAAGTCTGGGCGTGGTGTAACTTCCTTATTTTAAATAAGAACCCTACTTGTTCATGTGATTTTTATATTCTCCTAAAAATTCCAAATATTTTTTTTTGTAGCATTCCCTATACCTAAAATTGACGTATAAAAAGAAATTGACCTCGAAAACGTGCCTGGTTACCGTGATTGTTTTAATGTCTGATAGATTTTTTGGCAGTGTCGTTAAAAATTCCTCACACAGATGAGGAAAAATGTGATATTCTTCGAATATACTATCAAAATAACAAAAATGCATACGGGTTGATGCCACTTTGTTCAACTGATTTCAGCAATTTTTATTAAATTTCAACTTTTTCGAGGTCAATATCTTTTTATACGTCAATTTTAGATATAGGGGATGCTACTTGACGTATAAAAAGATATTGACCTCGAAAGTTGCAATTTAGTGAAAAATGCTGAAATCAGGTAAACAAATTGGCATCAACCTGTATGCATTTTTGTTATATTGATAGTATATTCGAAGAATATCATATTTTTTCTTATCCGTGTGAGGAATTTTTAACGACACTGCCAAAAAATCTAACAGACTTTAAAACAATCACGGTAACCAGGCACTTTTTCGAGGTCAATATCTTTTTATACGTCAACTTCAGGTATGGGGAATGTTCCATACAAATATTTAGAATTTTCAGGAGAATATAAAAATCAAATAAAAAAGTGAGGTTCTCATTTGAAATAAGAAAGTTGTACCACGCCCAGACTTTCTCAGGCACCCTGTATACGCCAATAGAGTTTTTTGAAAAATTCACCTGAAATCTTTAAACTTTTATCCGAGACACTTTTTTCAGAAACGCTAAATGAAAAAGATAAGTCATATATACAGGGTGTTTCAGAATAACATGCTAATAATAAAGGGGGTGATTCTTGGGCTCATTTTAAGAAAAAAAATTCATATGAACGTATGTCCTTAACGCCTTAACTTAACCCAAAAAATATGCAAACCAAAACCCGCATGGACGGCACTGGTCAGAATAATTAAATTGTTGGTGCATCAAAGAATGAGTATTGATGCCTAAAATACATGACTCAAATTTCATAAAGATATCTACAGTAATGACAAAGTTATTGTAAAAAAAGTATCTATTTTTTAAAACTTTGACACCCTGTTTCTCAAAAGTTAAGGCGTTTAGGACATACGTTCATATGAATTTTTTTTCTTAAAATGAGCCCAAGAATCACCCCCTTTATTATTAGCATGTTATTCTGAAACACCCTGTATAAATGTCAATATACAGGGTGTCCGGAAAAATGTGGGAGATCTCTCGGATTCAGATATAACATTAAAAAATAAGATGACAAGTTACCATAAATTTTTTTCCTAGCGGCCCTCCCTACGGAGATACGGCCCCCTAAAGGACCCCACTGGAAATCGGTTTTTCTTGAATAACTTTTAAACGACTCAATATAATACAATGAAAATTTAATATGTTGAACAGCAGTAAAGACCTCTCAAAATACTTCCCTTAAAACATAATTAGCTTGTTTAGTTTACCAGGGACGGACTAGATTGTTCATCTTAACGCTCAAATTTTCAACACCCTGTATGATAAGGAGTTAAAAAAAATAAATTTGGATACCTTGAACATTAAGCTAAAGAAAAGGTACTCTTGTTCATTGTCGATAAAATGAACCATTTTCGAGAAAAAACAACTTTTATTAAACAAAACCTCGAAAAAAGCCATGACGAAGTGGTGCTCTTGACGAAATTGTGAACCTAACGCTAGGAAAAAAATTTATGGGAACTTGTCATCTTATTTTTTATTATTCTATCAGAATCCGAGTTCCCATAAATTTTTTTCCTAGCGTTAGGGTGCTCTTGACGAAATTGTGAACCTAATGCTAGGAAAAAAATTTATGGGAACTTGTCATCTTATTTTTTATTATTCTATCAGAATCCGAGTTCCCATAAATTTTTTTCCTAGCGTTAGGTTCACAATTTCGCCAAGAGCACCACTTCGTCATGGCTTTTTTCGAGTTTTTGTTTAATAAAAATTGTTTTTTCTCGAAAATGGTTCATTTTATCGACAATGAACAAGAGTACCTTTTCTTTAGCTTAATGTTCAAGGTATCCAAATTTATTTTTTTTAACTCCTTATCATACAGGGTGTTGAAAATTTGAGCGTTAAAATGTACAATCTAGTCCGTCCCTGGTAAACTAAACAAGCTAATTATGTTTTAAGGGAAGTATTTTGAGAGGTCCTTACTACTGTTTATCATATTAAATTTTCATTGAATTATATTGAGTCGTTTAAAAGTTATTCAAGAAAAACCGATTTCCAGTGGGGTACTTTAGGGGGCCGTATCTCCGTAGGGAGGGCCGCTAGGAAAAAAAATTATGGGAACTTGTCATCTTATTTTTCAATGTTCTATCTGAATCCGAGAGATCTCCCACATTTTCCCGGACACCCTGTATAAAGAAAAACCCTCTACCTATACATACATACTGTTGACACTGGTAAGGAGTTGTTCAGGATAGAAAAGAGTGGCTTGGATATAATTACTACCCTATTCAATTTCTTGATCATTAATTTTCATCCGATAGCTTGAATGGAAGATCATTCAAGACTTCTCCAGGAACAGTGAATTTCAGGACTGTGCCCCTATTCTTGAGGTTCAGGAAGTGGAGATTATGAGAGAGATTTGAAGTTTCTCCATGAAGTCTTAGTCTGGTGAGAATTTTATCTATTCAAAAATAGGGGCACAGGAGTCACAAAATCAACATCACTTAAAATTCTGGAGAGGTAGAGGTATTCGCATCATATTTTTTTGTGAAAAAAAGAAAAGAAACAAAAAATGGAGGTATTCCACTCAGCAAGGAAATTTTGATCGAAACAATAATTGAAAATACTAGAGATTCATGAAATATGATGCTGTCTTTGAGATTTAACCATGATATTATGCTCCAAACTTTCAATCAGGATACCTCATGCGCGCTATTTTCGATCTAGGCGAAGTCATCATCAAGTGAACGTGCTGTATAAAACCAATGTAGTTCACCGGTGATCTAGTAATCACACTTTCAAAAATAGGGGTCCAGAACTTGTTTGTCAAAAAATCAGACAAACAGGGGCAAGGAATGTCAATCTCTTCCCAAATGCTTTCACCAACTACCTACTTTAAGAGCCTCTTGGATGACATATTTCCAGTCTGTTGGTACTAATCAGAAATCATGAGGATGATAGCTCAGAAATTTGTCTTACTCTTCAAAGGCTCACAGGATTCTACTCGAGATGTATTTATTTTAGCATTAATCAATTTCTTTCCCACGGATTGCCAGAAGATGATGAGATTTCCGATTTTACTTATTTCAGAATTCCGCCGAAAATTTATCAAAAGAGTTGGCGGCACATATTGAAACCAAAGTGCTTACTTATAGAAAAAAATATAGATCAAATAAAAACATTGATGATCGAAGATTCATTTTTCCTGCGTATTCGTTTTCCATAGCAATTATCTGGATTGATATTTTTCAAGAGAAATCTCCAAATTAAAAAAAAAATGGATGGTTTTTTTCACTTTCATTTGGCCAGTTCATCAATTAATTGAAAGAAATTTGCAAACTTTGAATATTTTCTTTCATGCTAGCTAGATCTAGTTAGAATGAAAGAAAAAATTACAAACCTCGCAGTCTTTTCTCATAAAATAGAACTTGATTATCGAACTTGCCAAGTCTTGTGACGTCACATGAACTACTAGCCCCATCTTCCGTTCCAACTACGAACAAAATATTCCTCACCCCGCTGCTGGGGGGCGCAGTTTGTTGCTCCAATTGTCAATATGGAAGAGTCCGTTGATCTACCTAGTTTTATCATCGCATGTCTGTCTGATGCTGACGGAGCCAAAGTGTAGTACCTACCTATTAATCTTTCATGGCAAAATATATGGATAATAAAAAAAGGAACTAGATATGCTCGCGAAAAACAAGTTTAGTTCTAGATGTAAGCACTCTGGACTTGTTTTCTGCGAGCTATGAGCTCGATTTTCTCTTCCCTTTCACAATACCTATTTGTGAGGGCAATCATGAGAACGCTACCAAGAAAATCGTTCCTATATAGGTTGTAGTTTTTGTCTGATGAACGATGGAAGGAAACTAGCCAATTGTCCTGAGGTAGCGGAACGAATAAACTTCCCATTTACGCAAACAAACCCCCTTTTCTGATAAATGTGAATGTGTAAACAATTTATTTACATTGTTTATGTCAAAATGACTAAACGAGAGGCTAGAATGCAACTTCAGTGGGAGACAGACATCTAAACGCATGCACCGCTCTATCAAGCGTCAAGTAAAACTAGAACTTGATTAAAAATCAAACAACTCGATAGTACTTGACAGCGATTGATCGATCAGTGTAACCAGTCTCATAAGGTATCGTGTGTTTGTTTTTCACTCGATGGCAATCGATCGACACAACTCGACCAGTGTAACCGCCGCCTTATTATCAAACATATTTATGAGAATGCGTCTGTCAGACTCCACGACAACATTGACAAATTTCATATGGAAACAGGTGTACGTCAGCGTGACACCATCTCACAAAAACTGTTCACTTCTGTTCTCCAGTACATGCATGTACAAACAAACCATATATCTATTAACTCTATATGGGAACCGTCCCATTTGAACATCGAGGGACGCTTGATGCCAGGATGAGATAGAAGATTCCACTGTACTGTATATTTTTCGCATAAGTCTATTCTTTTCTATCACGAGGGGACGACTTATGCGAAAAATATACAGTACAGCGGTATCTTCTATCTCATCCTGGCATCAAGCGTGTAGAATTGCTTCACATATAGTTATTAATAGATATATGAAACAAACAAACTGGGACAACTCAGATGTGAATATAAACGGTGAAAGACTCAATCACCCAAGATTTGCCAACGATATAGTCCTCATAGCCGATCGATCGGATGATGCCATCTGAATGTTGTAAAATCTTAGTGAAAAGTCAAAGAAAAAAAAAGACTTGAAATAAATTTCCCCAAAACCAAGATCATGACAAACCTTGTGCTCGGTGAGAGCATATACATCGGCGGTATCTGCTGATGACAGATGGACCAGACGAATCCTGGAATGGAGGCCTAGAAGCTTAAAGACAGTCGGTACTGACGTCATACTTCTTTTGGGAGCGCGGTCTTCTATGATTAGACCTAACCAATCAATTGATGTTTGTCAAGATGTTGAGGTATATTCTTCTCTTGTTCCGAAAATCACAACCATTATAGTTACAGAAAGTTCAGCGGATGTGATTTCCGGAAACCAGGAATCATAGGTATCACTTTTGTAGTTGTGCACTGGGACGACAAAAATGAAGAGACCATAATCGACAGAAGATGCAAGCACCCACACTTGCATCTTCCGTCGATTGTAGTTTTTTCATTTTTGGCGGGTCCTCGGGTCCTGCGATTTAGAATATTCACGTCAGGTTTTGAAGCCTCATTGAAATGGTGTAACCACCATAAAGAAGATGATACAATGCTCTGTATGTTCTACGACAAGGTCGATACCTACTCACAAGGACATTTTTAAAAAAGAAGTTCATGAGCACAAATTCAGTCTAAATTTGTTCTGTGTTGATTGAGCCCAGAAAGTTAGGAGGGAACGTCCTCACTTGACGAACGGAATGCTTTCATTGTATTTTGAAATATCTTCTTTTTTCGAAAAATTATAACAAAAGAACTACAGTCACACAAAACTTCTAGTAAATCTACCTTTTTTTCCAAAAATACTTTCACACATTATTCGATTATATTCTACAACGAAGTATCTCTAATCCCTGACAATTAAAAATTCGTTGGTGAACTCACCTTTTCCAACAGAATTTTTAAGAAAATGTTCTATCATCGCTCCTCCGAAAGCAAATGGCGAAGTCAAGTAAATCAGAAGGGCCATGATTCTGTATACCTTGAATAAAATCAACCAAAATTGATATTTACTATCAATACCCAGCGGCCATATACCGCTTATGATCAACATGCAACGGACGACTCTAAACAGATGTTTCTCTTTGGGCATGATTACTTATTCCGGGTTTCATACAAACTGTGATTTAGTATTTACAGGATACTTATATAACGGTATGGAAAAGGGTGGATGAGGCTCCTCGCATTTGAAAAAAACATACGGTAATTGAGGATGAGTATGATTTGAAACAGATATAACTAATTATAGTCTTCGAACCGTTTAACATGGGCGTCGAGAAATTGTTATAGTTATGGGAAACAAGCTTATCTCGACTTCATCCAATAAAATCAAAATGCACTGATTATAGTGACTCGAAATCAGATCATACTCGAGAGTTACATGAATCCTTATGAGATTTGAATAGGCTGATTACAATTTTTATTGATAAAAGTATTAAACTCAAGTTTGACGTCAACATTTTCTCTGAGGTAAAGGAAAAATCTGTTCAAAAAATAATTCAATTCCAACTTTCACCTATCGAGGTCATAGTCTGAAAATAACCAATTTCAACGTGAAAAGTTCAAGGAAAGGAGTTTGGAAGCAAAATAAAATACTTTAGCGGAAAACATGAAACTAGATACCTACTAAGTATAAATCGATAATTTTCTAGAATCCAGATTTGCCTGAAATATTATGCAAAATTCGACAAATCAATTTTCTGGTAATATTTCGTATCCAGGAGCTTTTCCAAACACGAGTTCTTCCAAATATCTTAGTTTTTAATTCATATTCTTAGAAGTTCTATGTATTGTATTGATTCTGTATCTGTAGCGAGCAGTGCTTAGAAAGAGTCTTTCCCTCATATTGTGATATTGGGTTTCAAGAGTGGCAAAGATTTACTAAAGGATTGCTAGGAAAACCTGAAATTTGAAAGACAGAATAAGTGGGTGAAAGAAAAGAAGTCTTGAATTAAACTGCTATTCATTTGTGATAGTCCTTTAGCCATTATGTACGTGTTCCAATTTATAATATTTATAATTAGAATTTAGAATGGTTGTTATAACTAGATTAGTGGGTGAAGTTCCATGTAAGCCAAGTTTATCAAAAAAAGAATATTATAAGAACCAGCGAGGCGATTTTTCAAATGATATGAGATGTACTCACTCGTCCAATCCAAAATTTCGTGAAACACCAAGATTGGAAACATCAGGTTAAAATCAAAAATCAATTTAATCAATACTTCAATGATTTGCCCTCAAATATCTTGTGATAATATCCAAGTTAATCTTATATTTTCATTTCAAATGATTCATATCATTTCACAGAAGTTTCGTTATCCAGATAAATCAACAGTGTTTCTCTCTACACTTGAACAATGTACTTTATTCAACTGAATAAAATAATGTCTGTGGTTAAATCGAGCCATTGGGCTACATCGGAAGTAATTGATAAGACTACTAGTATGTTTATAGAATGTCCGTGGAAATGCGGTTTCGAGTAGTTTCCTTGTTTAAATGACAAAAAGCTGAACTGGAATTTCCAGTAGGCGATACTACTTTTCAACAGTCTATTATACATATTGATGTTTGCATGTTTTTCGTTTATGCAATATGATGATAAATCTCGCACGAACTATCTATCATTTTTGTTTTCTCACTGAAGAGAAGGAATTACAATATTCATGTCAAAAAAAGGATCTCAATATTCCTGATCTTGGATAATGTTCATGCAATAAACACTGCTTAGGAAATTCAAAGGAATACTGATTTGTATCTTTATAATAATTCTCATTGTGTAAATGATATGTATACATATGAGACATTCAAATTTTCAAGACAACCCAAGTTTATCAATTTAGTACGATAATATTATGTAGCTTCAGGAATGGAAATGTAAGATACAAAGAAGTCTTTCAAAAATTTGTTGAAGCAGGGTATATCAATTATATCATAGAAAAAAAATCAATATAGAACGCTCACTCCTATAGCATTTGCCCAAACAAAGTTTGCGTGACTGTGCTGCCATAGCGGTGAAGTCAAGGAAACAATATTTTTTGGCAGGCTGTTCAAATTGCTGATTTTATAATTATCATTATTCTTAACAGACATATTGTATCCGACGTATAATAAATACTCACCAACTGCTTATGTTTAGCAAGTATTTAAAATAATGGAATATAACAATAAAACAAATCAAACGTATAATATGTATTTATTGAATGTATTGATCAACTCAACATACAGGCTGGATCGGAAAAGTAAATGAATTATTTCCAAGGCACTGATGCTATGGTTCACAAAAATATATTAAAATTACTCTCGACAAAAGTATTACACATGTTTTTTTATTTCAACGAGTTTTAGCATCATAATAATGCGTGCAACAGTGCAACCAGGTGTATTTTTTATTTTTTTAAACTCTCACATGACACAGCACAGCAAAGTATGTTCTCAATAATAATAATACAGGGTGTCCAGAAAGGGTGGGAGGTATTTGTATCGGCTTTTTCCGCGTAACGACGGAATACGGAGGGGAGTCGCGAGGATAGCCTGTTCCGCTACTATTTGGAGATTCAGTAACCATGGAAGCGTACCCGGAAAACCATCGTGCTTTTTACATACGCGCTTATTGTCGCAATGGTGCGAATGGAAGCGATCTTTCACTTGACGAGCACGTAAACAAACAAAACTGCCGCTACTGGTCCGACGCAAATCCAAGAGAGAAGCATGACCGACCACTACATAGTCCAAAAGTTATCGTGTGGGCAGCCATGTCTGGTGAAGGAATCATTGGACCGTATTTTTTTGAAGACCGGCGAGGGTGAGCACTTACGGTTAACAGTGAACGGTATTGCGACATGTTACAGAACTTTTTGGCTCCACAATAAGGGTTGAAAGTTTTAATGGGGAAACATGGTTTTAACAAGATGGGGCCACCAGCCACACTTCCCACCAATCGCTCGCGGTTGTGGATCAACGTTTCCCAGAAAAAGTGATCTCTCGTCGAGGCATCATAAACTGGCCTCCACGAAGACCCGATCTTACTTCCCTTGATCACTTTCTGTGGGGATACCTTGAACAGAAAGTGTACGCAACTACACCACGACTCTCCTGGAATTGAAGCACAACATCCGCACCGAAATGGCCGCCGTTTCCGGAGAGATGTGTGTACGCGTGCCGGCTTATTTCCGTTTTCGTTTAGAGGAGTGCCAGCAAAGCGAGGGTCGCCATTTGGACAACGTAATCTTTGCTACTTAATTTTCCAAAACCTTCCCTACAAATTAATATATCATATATTTTTTTCTGAATTATGTTTTTTTTTAATTGAATTTACAAATAATACCCCCTACCCTTTATGGACATCTTGTATATGATCCACTTTACACAAATTCAGCTGAATAAAAGTCAGTTTGAGGTTCAGAAACAAAATAACGCCAAGACACAATCACATTAACACTTTCAAAATATCCATAATCGATATTAATGAATAAACAAATCAGAAAATGACAAATGGCGAATGGATGACGGACTTTGACGATCAGGTGTGTCTGTTATTCCGGTGTAGGATAGTGTGATGCAGATTGATTTTGTAACCAATGGCTACCATTGTGGAGGAAATTCTCCAACCGCGTTAGTACGTTTAGTAAAGATATTCTATCCTGAAACACAAACATTTCACAAACAAAGCTACACTGCAACGTGTAGAAAAGTGTGAAAAAGTGTGCACTAGTGGAGCATAACAGAGACACCTAATGTCAGACTAAATATTGACATTATTGACCGATGATGGTTGTCGCATGTCCAATTTGTCGAATGATTGCGATTAGAGCGCATAGCGGTGTAGTCAAGGAACTAAAATAGGTAGTGCATGAAAGAATCAAATGGAGTCGACCTTCTCTTATTCAATTCTCTTTTCTATGGTGTATATCTGTAAATATAGGTTTAATTTATAATTTATATAAAAAAGCAGTTGAAAATATACGTTAATAGTATTCACCTGGTAGGTGTAGTTTTTGAACACATTATAAGGACGACAAAATCTCTAAATTTTGTAATATTAGAGTGTGAAAGTTATTGAAACATTTTGTAACATGGAAACGGCTTTAAAATTAAATATCTATGCCATTTTCATAGTGAATAATATGTATGCAGCTTCACTGGATAAATGCACATTCATTTTTGAACGGACAGAACTCATTTACTCAAGGATACAATGAGTGTCTCTTATGCAGTGCGTAGGGTTTCACTAATCCTCCGGGTAATTCTTGCTAGTTAGTGAAGAGTTTCATTGAAAAATTTGCTTTTATCAACTTGGATAAAGGAATTTTATCCATCAAAAGATAAATTGGAAAATACATTTTGTCGGATCGTAAATATAGTTCTGTAGGTAGTCATTTTTGACGTTAGTATTTTTAACAATGACTGCCGAAATTATGACGATTTCATGAGCCTTCACGTATCTTTTTTGATATTATCTCACAATATTTATTCTTCTGTGATCTGGTTCCGCTTCTCATTCTCCCACTTTCATGAGTTTTGGACCCGCGAAAAAGATCAAGTCAACTATGTGTTGTCCCAATAAAAGCATTGGCCAGACTTAGCTCTTGTATTAGAAACAATTATTATAAAATATTGTTGTTTTTTCAAAATCTACAGTTTCCTTTTTCACCCTGTATCTACATCACGGTATCGAATAAAAATAAAAGAGAGCTAGAATATTCATGGACACAAATATGTTACTTTTCTTCCATTTAAGCAACATCGTGTCTCCAACCGTTTCCAATATGTGGTGCCATCTATCTAGTTCCTTTAATCGGAGAATGCATAATGAAAGATAAATAATTTAAAAAATTAAATGGATGGAGTGCACTGGATCCCTTTCTTGGCCTGCACGCTCACCTGATTCAACACTTTGCACCTGTGGAGCTATTTGAAACAGTTGGTGTATCATGATGGAGAAGTTAGTACTCTGGAAAAGCTCTAGCAGCACATTCAACATTTTTCAAAATCACAATTTGGAAATAGTGATAATCATTATCCCTTTAGATCTCCTCTTATTAAACTCTTATAATAGATATAGGTCAGACTAAATTGGCACAACACACAACGACACAACTTTGGAAACACTCTGCATATTCTTGATTCTGATCATCTGCTCAAATGGTTATAGCATTGGAAGCTCAGTTACGGAAGTTTTTGAGCCATTCAACATGTTGAGATCATGACCTCTTTCTGTATCCTTCTTTCCCGGAGTACGAACAATTCTTGTGGATAGACAGGTTGTAGGTACCCTGATGAGCTATGACTTGACAGTTACGTCTAATAAAAAGAAGTCGTCCATCCTTCTCAAAGAGACTTGAATCGAGATTTAAGTGGAAATAGACTTTTGACCGCCTTTTATTTCCACTTCAAGTTACGTCTAACATTTCGTTCCGTAAGTTTAGTATCTTATCAGATTCAAATTCACTAATCAACGACATCGTCTTGATAGCATTATGATTAGTTAGTTTCTTTTTGATTTTGTAAATGAATGTCATACAGCTTTTCGCTAACCGGTCTCAGCCAGGGCATGTCTTTTTACATAGTATGGGTCGCATGTTAAGGTCTTGAAATGTCTTTTTCCCAGTGCATAAGGTCATATAAAAAGGGTGCACTATGGAAATTTCGAACTTACTCCCATTCGCACTAGCAAAAATTAAGCATAAATTTTGCGTCCCAACCTAGCTTAGACGATACGTAGGCTTTTTTTTGGTAGAGTAGACACATTTATCCAAAAAATAAGTCAAGCAAATAAGATTGTCATTTGTCATTCATTATATTCTTTTAAGGTGTTCCATCGAATACGCCAATGGATTTTGCATGAATAATTTGAGACCTTGACCCTGAATGGCTTTTCATTACTGTGATTATATGGGTTAGAAAAATATTGCGATTCTCCCCTCGCACATAAAATCGTTTTTCCGTAGGGGATGTAATTTTGTGTTCGTAAACATGAGTTAAATCACGGTTAAATTTGCTGAAATTTAATTTCGAACGTTTGACGTCAGTTGGTGGTATTAATTTTAGTTGTTGAAGGTGAAGGTCTCACGTGAAATGTATCATTCCTAATTTCTAAGGACAAGTGGTATGTTCATGCACAAATACATTCACGGACTATATTATTCTCTTCTCAGCAACTTTATGATTTAGACTTCCGCAATCCAAACTAGATTTTATGAAATTTGTTATGGACATTGTGTTCTATGCATAGTTTCGAAAATACTACTAAGATGAGATATGCCGTGTGAATTATAAAATCGAAGCATGGACCAAATCATAAATGAAATTTGAATTTGAGAATCTCTATGTTTCGAAAAGTACTATTTTCGAATGAGATTGACAAAAACTTCACCATGTTAAGTGGGGATACATAGCCCATTGTGAATCATGAAATCCCCAAGACAACGTGATGGAGACATCCTAAAAAGCTCATTTTTCAGCATCTGGAAGTTGATTGACAAGCGACGTCTTAAGATGAAGCCTTTTTAGAGTCGAGAAGATTATTTATTTACAAGAATCATGTCACTTGTCAAGGATTATGAAAGTTGAATCAACAAATGAGCAATAATAATCGGAGTTTGCATAACTCGCTGTAGAGCCGAGAATGACGATAAATATCAAACCCGCGGATGGAAAGATTTGACCTCATAGGAATTTCAAAGTATCGATCAACAAGAAAGATAGGTGAAGCATCCCGATAGAACCACCAATAAACACACCCAAGTCCGGTTCACGAATGGCGCAAAGGCAAACATGATGTCCGAAGTTAATGCCAACAGTCTTTCAATCAGACTGTTTAGCTAAACTAAAAGTAGATGACATCTAGGAACAGAACAAAATTGATTGACGTCCACTTAAGTACGGTTCTCACGAGGCGATTTCAGTTGAACGATTTTTGTTGGACGACAAAAATCGCGAGCGATTTGTGTTCTCAAAAGACGATTTTAGTAGAACAACTTTTGTTGATCAACAAAAATCGTGTTGAAACGATTATCGGACTGGAATGACATTGTCAAACTTGAAAATTGCTCTGAGCAAGGTTGTTCAAACTTGTCGCCCGAAATAAAAAATATTTTGATTTGGAAATTAAGAATAAGGTTGCCAAAATAAACTTCCAGAAAGAAACAGAGATTTTGGTTAAGAGGTTGGAGTTCAAGAAGGAACCTATAAGGAACCTCACAGAGGCTTTCAAAAGAGTTATTAATTGAAGATGAGGCTAGATAAAAAAAATCCTCTACGTATGAGCAAGCCCATATTCACAAAACTTCTTCTTTGGCATCCTTGTTTTTTATCGATGGTGTGATTCCACAGGCACTCTTGTTGCTGAAAATGGTCTAGGATCTTGAGGGTCAAAAAATCACTCCATATAAAATGTTTTTTATGGGAAGTGATGATTTCGTGCAATATTTTCAATATTTCAACGGATCAAATCTTGATAATTTCCACTTCTGACAGGAGGTTGTCACGATGACAATCTTGAATTCGCTTGACGACGACCAGCCGATTCAAAGTTCAGAGCCTGGCAACTTTTTGTCGTTCAACAAAAGTTGTATTGAAAGCATGTTTTCATTGAACGATTGTCATCAAATTCGACAGCGATTCTACGTTGACCATCAAAAATCGCCCAGTGAGAACGGGACAGAGCGATTGTCATTCAATTCCAAAGCGATTTCAAGTTGACCGATAAACCTCGACTCGTGAGAGCCAGGGTTTTAAGCCGTTTCAACAACGAAAACACAAATCGCTTGCTATTTATGTTGTTCAACAAAAATCGTTCAACATAGATCGCCTCGTGAGAACCAGGCTTTTCACACAGTCAAGAGCTGTCAAGAGATGCATTGCGATGATGTTGAGGATACCATGGAGAGTGTTAAACTGTTGTAGGAGAATGTGTGCGATGGACTTGGATTTTGAAGAACGCCCTCCGTAATCTCTCCGACAAGAGAAAGGGGAACAGACTCAGGAGATAATAAAAACTTATTGGCAAGAATTCGTTTTTTTTTCGAAAATCTTCGTAAGTAGTCGGAATATTTCAAAATAAACCGACCCTGTATCACTTATAATAACGAAGATCCTTATATATACACTCGAATCTAGGGGTTCGCGGGTTCGCGAGACCGAGACCAAGAACAAGACTAACGTAGTCTCGGTATTGTTCTCGAAAAATTAGTCATGGTCTCGGTCTTGAAACCGGAACCGAGATCAAGTCCATGGATGGTCTCAGTCTCGGTCTCAGTCTTGTCTTGTTTAGTCTTGGTCTCGAAATATTAAATAGGTGTCTTCCAATATTTAGTGTCACAAAGCAAAATAATGTGGTAATAGTTAGTATAAATAAAACAATATTTTAATAACAGATATTATTTTATACAGTTGAAGTTGAAGGTGATATAAAACTCCAAGCACCTAGGTTTTGCGCGAAGTAGTAGCTCATAGACACACCCAAGCATGATCAATTTTGTCAAGTGATCTGATATTGATTTGATTTCGTTAACTCAAGTATTTTCCAGAATAAAAATGGAATGAGTATATTCTGACATTTCAAAGTGCAATATTTTTTTAGCATCTTGATGATATAAAATGATATATACATGGTGGCCAACGAAAACTTTGCACCCCGATTTTCCGGTCTTGAATGTTGTTTTTTTTTTATCAATGTATGTGTTCTTTTTCATCCTCGTAGCTACAACCCCCTCGCGAGGGTTAACACCAACCCCGAAACTTCAAATGGGAATGGGGTCGAGTGATACCTTATTTTGAAGGCCCTTCAACCGTGATCACAACTGCCAAGATTCAAGCCTCTTCTGCCATTTCTGTTGATATTGTAGCGTTTCTACCCGTTCATTAGGTGTGAATTGAAACACTCGAATACACGACAAACAGTCAACAAATCTATTCTACAGCTTTTTAGAACTAACACAATTGCTCGAGACTACTGTATCTTTTTGTAACAATTATCCCGTCTCTAAAAGGCATTGACATCGCATGCGTCCTTCATCTGATCACTGGCATTTTGAATGGAAAGGCGAACTTGATTGTGAATTGCATCCATTCTTTTTCGCAGCTCAGTGACATAGTCCTCTCCGGCGACATCGGTTCCTGGCGGACAACCAAACTTCAAATCGCATGGGAGACGAAGCTCTCTTCCCATAACTATTCGAGCTGGAGATTCTCCTGTGCTTTCGTGGATGACCTATCGATAAGCCAGCAAAAACAAATGCAGAAAGCTATCCCAGTCCCTTTGATGGCTAGAGACTACTTTAGCCAAATACCGATCAATGGTCTTATTCATACGCTCTACCATTCCATCTGACTGGGGGTGTAATGCAGTAGTCCGCGTTTTCTTGATTCCAAGCGTCTCACAGATGTTCTGGAACAAGTTGGATTCAAAATTCCGTCCTTGGTCGGAATGTAGCTCCAAAGGCACACCAAACCGGCAGATGCATTCTTTCACCAAGGCGTCGGCGACAGTGGAAGCTTCCTGGTTTGGTAGAGCATATGACTCAACCCATTTGCTAAATTAGTCCATCACGACCACGATTTACTTATTTCTGCTTCTGATTTGGAAAACGGACCGGCTACGTCAATAGCAATCCTTTCAAATGGACTTCCCACGTTGTATCTACGCATCGAAGCATTTTGCTTCCTCTGCGGTCCATTACTAGCCGCACATACAACGCATTTACTGCACCAGTCCCTCACGTCTGCCTTACAATTTACCCAGTAAAATCTTTCCCCTCACTTTTTCCATGGTCTTTGTTACTCCGGGATGTCCCCTTGACACACCGGCATGGATTTTCTCTAGCAACTCTAAAATCTGACATTTGGGCACAACGATTTGCCTTCTTTCCTCTTTGCCGTCGTGACCTACTATTTTCCGCCGCACGATTCCATTTTTCAGAATGCCCAATACGACTTGACGTTGGAAGAATATTTAGAAACTTCTTCCCAGGTTGGCTTCTTCTCTACTTTCATCCAATTTAGGACTATCTGGATATCAGGATCTTCTCCTTGATCTTTTATAAGATCCCCGTTTTGCTAAGTATCGTCGACGATGGTGGTTTGTAGCAGATCAGCAACTTTCAAATCAGCATCTTTTTTTCTTCGCTCGCTGGCAATGCTTACAGTCCTGTAGACATGGTCTTCTTAATAGGGCGTCTGCATTTCCATGTATTCTCCCCGCTCGGTTCTCGGTTTCAAAATCAAACTCCGGTAGCCTCTCTATCCATCTTGCCACTTGTCCCTCTGGATTTTTAAACCGAAGGAGCCATTTCAAAGCTGCATGGTCAGTTCGCAGCAGCTCCATCGCTTTCACAACAGCTAGCAACTCTCGGCGGGTGACGCAGTAGTTACGCTCTGGCCTGGACAGCGTCTTACTAAAATAGGCAATTACTTCTTCTTCTTGTCCATTCTGAACTTGGGACAGCACGGCTCCTATGCCAACATTGCTAGCATCGGTGTCCAGTACAAATTTTTCTTCTGGTGAAGGATATGCCAGGATAGGTGTGGTTGTTAGAGCATCTTTAAGGTGATCAAAGGCCTCCTGACATTCTTGAGTCCATTGGTATTTTCGTTCTCGCTCTGTCAGCCTGGTTAATGGTTTTGCGATGTTGGCAAATCCCTCCACGTAACCTCAATAGTAGGTGCACAATCCCAAGAAGATGCGTAGCTCATGCTTGTCTTTTGAAACCGGCCACTTTTTGACAGTTTGGATTTTCGCCTTTTCAACCGCAACTCCTTGGCTGGAAACGACGTGACCAGATACTGTAGAGCTCTTTGAAACAGATGACATTTATTAGGACCCAACTTTAGTCCAGAACCTAGTAGCCTCAGGAACACTTCTTCTAGGTTTCTCATGTGATCTTCAAACGATTTTCCTACTACAATAATATCATCCAAGTAGACCAGACATGTCTTCCAGGACAGTCCTCTTAAAACCGTCTCCATTAACCGTTCGAAAGTGGCTGGAGCATTGCACAGTCCAAATGGCATTACGTTGAATTGCCATAATCCAGAACCCACCGTGAACGCTGTCTTTTCCCGATCTGCAGAGGCCAACTCAACTTGCCAGTACCCACTTTTCAAGTCCAACGTGGAAAAGATCTTCGCTCCAGTCAGAGTGTCCAAAGTGTCATCAATGCGAGGAAGGGGATAGCTGCCCTTTTTGGTAACGTCATTAAGCAGCCGGTAGTGAACGCAGAATCTGGTTGAGCCGTCTTTCTTCTTCACCAGTACCACCGGTGAAGACCATGGACTGCTGGATGGCTCTATGATTCCTTCCGTGGTCATACTTTCGATTATTTTTTAAGCCTCCTCTCTTTTGGCCAGCGGTAGCCTTCTAGCTGTCTGCCGAATGGGACGAGCATTTTCTGTATTGATTTTATGCTGGACTACGTTGGTTTTCCCTTTCTTCCCAGTATCAAAAACATCTTGGTATCTATGGACCAAATGCCTCAGCCTCCTCCTTTGATCTGGCCTTAGACCGGAACCTGACGTCGATACCATATCTTCCAATTCTTTTGGAATGGCTTCCCGGCTGGTTTCCACAGTAGCAACTTGTCGCAGTATTGCTGAAACTGCAGAAAAATGTCATAACTCCCTGCCCCTCTTTAATAACACAGCATAATGATTGACATTCATCATCCTAACAGGAATACTTCTGCCAGTACGTACAAGGGCCTTCCCGACTGCTATACCTGGACCAATAGCCTCGTCATGCATTACCGGTTCGAACATGACTATCTCAACCTCATAATCTGTATCATGCTATCAGTAAAGCCGTCCAAAACAATCTCGCTACGTTCTGGTATCCACGTTTCCTCTAGAAGTAGGACCCGAACACTGAAATTCTTCTCACGATGCAAAACAACCTCTTCATCGTCTATTTTCGGGACCCCCTGCTTAAAACTTAACTCGAAGCCCTTGCTGTCCATTATGTCTGTCCCAATGATCACTTTATCCTCAATCTCAGCCACTATCACAGGATGGTCAAAAGTGGCTTTTCCTATGGTAAACGTAACATTCGTTCCAACATGCACATTTGCTCGATCTCCCGTCGCTGTTCGTAGACGCCATCTTGATTGTCGGACCTCAGATGTAGATTTTAGTATGTCGGGCCGCATAACTGTCTTTGTCGCACCTGTATCCAGCAGCACTGTACGTAGGGTTCCATCCACATACGCGTCAACGAAAACACTGTTGGCATGATGTTGCAAGGAGGAGACCTGGGCGGTATTTACTGGGGCTTGCTGAATACAGGCCGATGATCGCCCCTTCACATCGACCTTCTCTAGTTTTTCGAATCGGCGGAAGTGGAGCTGACGTTTTCTGGACAACGTCTTCTTATGTGGCCCAACTTGCCACATTTCCAGCACTTCAACTTTTGGTCCTGGCGACTTCGTTCTCCAGCAACCTCTCTGACTATCCGCTTGACTGATTCTTCGAAGTCATCTTCTCCTGGAATCACTTGGCGGACACGAACATGGCCTTTGATTGTGTTCTTGGCAGCTTCAAATTCAAGGGCCCGTGTAAGTGCGTCTATTAGCTTAGGTGGATGTGCTAATAGTACGGCCTGCCTCATCTCACCATCGCGGAGTCCATCGAGGAATGCTTGAACTGCCAAACGTTCCATGATTCTTTCCTGGACATCTGGATATGCCAGCCGAACCAGACGCCCGATATCTGCTTCAAATTCTTGCAAGGACTCTCCTGATTTCTGGTACCGATTTTTTAACTGAGTGTGGTAGACATGTTCCAAGTGTGACTGGCCATAACGCATCTCCAAGTGTCTTACCAAGTGGTCGTAAACTTCTTGTTCTTCCAAGGACATTCTTTGCAGGATGGCAGCAGCATCCCCTCTCAGGGCCAACGTTAGGGCAGTCGACTTCTCCCTGGATGACCAACCATTCGCCTTTGCAGCCGCTTCAAACTGACGCTGATAAACATTCCACGACGTTGAACCATCAAATTGAGGCGGCTTGAGGTATTTTAGCCCAACAGATGCCATTGCTGAAGGTCTATAGGGCAGCCTATCGGAGGTATCGACGTCTGATGTTCTGATTTTGTTCTGAACTTCATGGATCCAGTCTTCCATCATAAGAATTCGCTTTTCCAGTGTAGAAGATTTTTCCAAAATTTCTTCTTGTAATTCCCTTCTTAGGTTGACATTGTCTTCTAAAATGTTTTCTTTCAACCTGGCAGTATTCTCTTCTAGTTTCTCTTCCAGTCTGGCAAAATTCTCTTTCAACTTTTCTCCAAGCTCGCATTTTAAACCTTGCAACATTTGACCGACATCACTTGCACCAACAAAGACAAAGTTATCCGGGTCATTGCCTTCCTCGATTAATACTTTACGAAGCCGCTCCTGCAAGTCCATTTTCTTCCCCGTCGTATCGTAATCCCTTTCCTCCAGCTCTCTTTTCAGCTCACTAACCTTCAAGTCCACTAATTTTGTCATTTTCACAATAGCCTGTTGACGTCCAATTCACACCCCACACCTGACACCAATGTAGCGTCTCTACACGTTCGTTAGGTGTGAATTGAAACACTCGAATACACGACAAACAGTCAACAAATCTATTCTACAGCTTTTTAGAACGAACACAATTGCTCGAGACTACTGTATCTTTTTTTTAACAATTATCCCGTCTCTAAAAGTCACTCGACATTTTCTGACTCTTTCTCCTGTCAGTGGCAAGCGCGTTCCTTATATCCGCCAGACCGCCTCCCAGAATCTTCGTTAAGTTTTCTGGGATCGTCACAATATGATAGGTTGACAAACATGTTTTGGATTTTTTCTTTATTTCATTTATTTTCACCCGCAAGAGAAAACTTTTTCAAACCAAGAGGATATGATGAGAAACAGATCTTAAAACCAACTAATACCTTATCATTTTGACGAGGATTTATTTCACCCCAATTTTTTTTTGTGAATAACATTCTAGTCAAAATGATTGGGTAATAGCTCATTTTGAAGATCTTCTGTTCCTCATCATAATATATTCTCAGTTTGAAAAAGTTGACTTTTGCGGGTGATTATTCATTGAATATAAAAAAAATAAAAGAAAAATTGACAATCTGTCATATCAACAGGAATGACAGCAGAGGCTTGAAATTTGGCAGGTGTAATCAGAGTCGAAGGGCCTTCAAAATAAGACCATTTGACCCCCCTTCCCATTTAAAATTTTGGGGTTGGTGTTAACCCCCGCGAGTGGGTTGTAGTAACTGGGATGAAAAAATCACATTAATTGTTCCCCGTCAAATATAAAATCGACAGGCTCGGGTGTTTTTCTCAAAAAAATACCGGAAAATGGAGGTGTAAAGTCTTGGTTGGCCCACCCTGTATACAAAGCTCAGTGAAGTCATAATATTTGCATTGTAGATAGAAGCAGATTCAAAAAACTAATAATAGTGGTATTTCGAGAGGTTTGCTGCAATAAAACCTCTACAGACTTTGATGTTCATTTTTAAGGCAATTCAAAGCCATGTACTTATTTCTACTTCAATTTTTCGTTCAGCGAGTCTTGACTTCCTGTTTTCAAGATCAAAATATTATCAAGTCTATGTAGAGGATGTTAATTTAAACAAAACACTATCAAAAATGTGATACCTATCACCTATCGTTTCTACGCACCTTTTGATTTCTTATAGTGAATAGCGGGTACTATGATCCAGGAAAGATCAGTTCAAATCAATGAAGTACAACGAACATTACATCACAATCACATATCACTCAAAATATATAGGAAACTTGAATGGGAGCCAATGTAAATAAAGTTTTAGGCAACCAGTTAATCAAGTCGGATTTGTTTAGAGGACTACCCGTTGGATGGCGCTAGAGACGATGGTTTTTCTTAACAACGGTTGCCATAGATAACCAATCCCTAACCCTAGACGTCATTGTCATTTCACGTGTGATTTGAATTTTGTGCCGGAAGTTTCTAATTTTCAGTACCTAGATCATCTGGAAATTTGTGTTTGAACCTTGGATTGGACAATTATGTAAGCTAATTGTGAGTTTTTTGAGAAATGTACCGTTTCCTGGATGTGTGGATATTTTCAACAAGACACATCCTTTCCAATGAAAGATCTTCCACTGTTTTTTCAGCTTGTTAAAAATCCGATTTTGAACAACAAAACTGAAGCACAACTGGGTATACAAGTCCTAAATGTTGTGGTTTGCATTTCATAGACTCAACATTCGAAATTTAATTTAAATATTGATCCACATGGCTTATCAAAAGTTATAAACTGAAAATATGCATAGGTTGTATTTGTCCAGGACATACTCTTTAGACATTATAAATTGAACGTTTTTGAAAAATAGTTATGCATTTTTTCAGGATAACTTTTGAACTTTTTTTTTTCTTCGAGACCGAGACCAAGACCGAGAGTCTTGGTACCTTGGTCTCGGTATTGGTCTTGATCTCGATGTGTAAGTCGTGGTCTTGATCTCGATTCAGTTTTGCAAGTCTTGGTCTCGGTATTGGTCTTGATTTCGAGACCGGGACCGAGACAAGATCGAGACCAAGACCATGGTCTCGCGAACTCCTACTTGAATCTGTGGCACCCTGTAATGTAATATGAAAAATCTTTTTGAAGTATACCTACTAAGAATTTGAAAACTTTTGGATAAAATAGATCAAGAAAAACTTTCTTATTATGAATATAGTAATATAATTCAAATATTACCAGAAAACAGTATTATCTGGAAACTTCCTACGTTTCAGCTGACACAATTTTGAATGATGGTCAAGATATTGATTTTATATCAATACTTATTGATCAATCAATTTTCCAAGAGATCATTTTTTTTTAACAAGCAATGCAAGCTATAGAGGAGACTATTTTTTCTGTTTTGGCTAATATAGCTCGTAGAAGAATTCGGTGTTTGGATAAACAAAGCGGAAGCAGAGAAGAGTTTGCATGCCTCAATCGACCGTGAAGGTGCAGATACCAAATACCAAGCAGATCTTGTCTTGTTTGTGTTACATCAGAAACAATAAACATCGTATTTTTGGCGTTTTTGCTTCCTTCCTTGTTGATATTTGGCAGAATCTTGATAGACCAGTAGCTACTCAACAATGAGAATCTTGTTGTGCTAGTTTTTTCTGGGCACGATGGAACGCTAAGGTTAATCTATTCTTCACATACGTGTTGGTGAAGCTCAAATCGGTCCTTAGAAAAAGTCATACTGTAAGATTCCCAATCAACGTAGTAAATTGTCCTGCAAAATGCTTTACCTCAGAAGCATTTGGACTGGAGTCTTTTTTAACAAACATGTTTTATGTAACTTTTCAACTCAAATTCATCGTAGCTCTTTGTGGCAGAAAGGCTGAGGTCTCATATCTATTAGGAAACAAGATGATTGAAAAAAATGATACTGATGTTCATTGACACTTTGGGCCGGTTGCATTAAACTATGAGCTGCAGATCAACAATTAACTACAGTTCAAAGTGTTTATGCAACCGGCCCTTAGAGGCATAAAGGCCCACGTAAGCCTTTTTACTTCTCATACTACAATGGATCCTGCTACATGTTTAGATGGTACATTGGGACTTCAGCCCTTATGCGCATCAACTACGTTGAGAGAGGGGGAGTTGGTACTTCAGCTTGTTTGCCCTGAAAGTTTCAAAACCAAGTATTTGGGTTCTCCAGAAATAAAAGACTGATGTCCGTCACTTAATTTGATTATGCATTCATCACGGATTAGACCAAAAATGGATTTGCTATTGAAAAAGTGAAACTAGGATACAAACAACTATACTATTGAAATTTAATGTGATTCAATCGAGTTTTGAGTTCGTATGGTCAGATTTCACGTTTGTAACTCGACGTTTCTCGCTCGCCTGTGAAATGGACAAATGAAAAATATAAGGATTGGTAAGTACTGATGCCATGAATGTTGAAAAAATCAACCTACGACCTCTATCAATGTAGTGATCACCGATTAAAGAGCGCCAATCAACATCCACTACGTAACAGAATACATCATCTATTTCCTTTTGGTGTATAATATGACTGTATGAATCTGTTTCTCTCGAGGGGTTGTTTAAGCTTCGCCCCGTTTCCGATCATACAGTGAAATTTGCGCTTTCTTTTTTATTTATCTAGTATATTTTTGGGTATTTTGGAAAACATTTTTCGTTGATAACTTTCAATTATTTGTCGAATATGTATATAGAATTTCAAGTAATTTGAGAATGTATGCAAATTGTTCATAAAAAAAACTGGACTTCAGCCTGAATGCTTCTTATCTACAGAATGATTCTACATCACAAAATATGTCCAGTCATCAGGAAAATGGAAAGAACCAGATATCTCAATTCAATGATATCAAAAATGAGACCAAACTTCACCAAACCATAATTTTTCTTCAAACGCACATCCTGATAATTGCTCTGAACGTGGTTTCTATCTATCAGTTGAATTGTCTCAAGACAATATGCACAGAGAAATGATATTTTGTGAAATTCACTCTAATCCAAGATTCCAGTTGTATCAAGATGATTAAGTGGTGAATGTACCAGCAAATCTCCATGTCATCTTTGTGTTCTTCGGATGATGCATTCGGACGAGCATGAAGATGATATAAAGCGGTCATTTTGCTACTTGCATTAACCGCTGTGACAAAAATTGTCCGTCTATAACCAACACAGAAGTATTTTCTGCAAAAGAATAATACTAATGTTTCAAAACCACATAAACTGTCTCATTTGACATAAATATACGCCAATAAATCACAATATAAAATATATTATTTTGTAAGTTCTGCCGTCGGCGTCGGCTCTGCGTCGGGAATTCCTTATAGACATATAAATAACGCTCAAAACAATTAACGGGAGCAGATCGCGAAAGTTGTTTCGAGTATGGGTGAAAATTATTACTCCTGTGGCGGCGCGCATACTAACATCGCCTCAACTTTATTATGTTTGTTGCTTAACTGTATGCTGAATATTTATTGTACTACATTATCTGCTTATCCGCAATATGAAAAAGCCAGTCATCTGGGTGCACAGAACATGACTTTTTAGGCCCGGTTTTTAATCGAATCTTAAATTCCGGTTCAGGTGAACTTCGGAGTTCAGAACTCGGTTCAGAAGTAAATGTGTTTCTCAACGCTGGTGATTATGTGGTTCAGTTGATACGAGAAAACAGGCAACAGTGATATCTTGGACTACATTTGCGTTATTGAAGAAGACTCTTGTTTATGACGTTTAAACTTTCAAAAGGTTTTGTTTTTTGATGAATTGATGCATTGATCTTACTTTTTCTTGAGTTTATGGCATTCTGATATATTTAGGTGATTGTGCAATTCACATAGGTATTCTGAACAATATTAGAAAGTCATCAGCGAAAAAAAAAAATAAAAAAGAAAACGCAAATTTCACTGTATGATCGAAAACGGGGAGGGGCCATATCACCCTCCCGAGAGAGAGAAAGTCATCTCAGTCAATACCCCAGACGTGGATAGATAATGTATTCTGTGACGTAGTGGATGTTGATTTCCGCTCTTTAATCGGTGATTACTACATTAATAGAGGTCGTACATCAATGGCATCAGTACTCACTTATCCTTATATTATACATATTTCCCAAAAATGTGCAAATTGTCCATTGCTCTGGATAATCTTATGATGATTTTTCACGCGGTTCTTTATGAAATCCACAAAAGTCCCCTACAGTAACTAAAAATGGGGCTGTTGAAAAAAATCGCGGTTCAAGCAATACCATTATATTTCCGGGAATAGCATTATTTCTGCAATTACAAAAAGAACTCTAAATTTTGCTAAATTATGTATTTTCATAATGATATTGAACGCACCTATCAATAATTAATGTGTTTATTTAGCAAGGTGCTACCAAAAAACTACTTAGTATACTTCAATAATTTGCGATATGGAAAAGGATTTAAACAATGGGCTATAAAAATAGAAGTGTATATAACCTGTATGTAACATATCGTCCCCCTAAACACAAATGTGAGTATCTAGCAAAAAATAAAAAATTTGATTTATGCCCATTTCAGAGACCTCGTGACTAGAGATGGGGATAAATAAATGTTTTTATTTTTTGCTAGATACGCCCATTCGTGTTTAAGGGAACGATATAATTGAAATGAGTAAATCACTACACCATTTCCAGCTGAAATTCAGAAAATTTCACTTGAGATTTAGATACTCTATTTGATATTCAGAAAACTTCGGTTGAAATTCAGAT
Organism: Orchestes rusci; assembly: GCA_958502075.1. Taxonomy (NCBI): domain Eukaryota; kingdom Metazoa; phylum Arthropoda; class Insecta; order Coleoptera; family Curculionidae; genus Orchestes; species Orchestes rusci. The sequence continues at coordinate 39,153,835 of OY293304.1, forward strand.
TTTTTATTGGAAATTCAAAAAATTTCAATTGAAATTCAGATATTTCATGTGATCAGATAATTTTAGATGATTTTCAGATATTTAATTTGAAATTCAGATAATTTCAAATAAATTCGGCAATTTTCATTTGAAATCCAGAGAAACATTTAATCAAAAAAAATCCAATTTTTTATTTGAAATTCAGAATATTTCAATTGAAATTCAGATTTTCAAAGTTGACACTTTTGATTTATTACTGCTAAGCCGCTACATGGGGGGCTATTTTCAATCAGTCGCACTTTTGACCAATTCTTCATTTCCATCATTTATACATATGTATATTTTGTATACATAACCTCAGATTTCTCAAAAATGAATTGCTTTCAAGATATGGACCCAAGTTCATTATGTTTATATGTGTTTACCGCCCTGTTTTATAAATATTTTTTTCTTCATTTCATTATTCTGTAAAGTGATCTTACAAATTCGCCAATCAGAAGTCTGTGTAAATTGTTCGTTGGATATCAATTTATTAAACATAATTTATAAACTACATATGTAATTATGTACTTATAGGTATCATAAATATGATTAATTCTATATGATAAGGTACAATATTTAATTATTTTTCAAAATACGACAACTTGAATAGATACTGAACAAAATGCAAAAAAAACTATATAGGCATAAAAGTTCACAAGCAAGCAACATGCCTGCAGGCATATTCTCAAGGGCTAGGGCTCCTGCATGGTAAGTGGTGCTATGTTGAACGGACCTAGCGCAATCTCCACCCACAACCGCATCTTTGGCATCATCTATGATTTGTTCAAGATATATTAGCCGTTGCTCAATAACCCCGGCTCCGACCACAGCTCGTATTTTCAAACAAGAATTCACCAAAGACTTTATTTTAGACCAAATATTTTCGATGGAGTTGAGAATCGGAGAATATGGGGCCAGTCTTAAAGGGGATGCATCAAAAACCTGCTACAGCTGACTGTAGCATGGTGCGTTAGCACACACTACTAAGAGGTCTTCTAAATGGTTGCCCATCTCTTGCCAGGAGACAAAAACCCTTTCCATCCACTCTCTTGCCAGAATAGCCGTGAAAGACCCCCTTATTCAGATGGAATTCAGTGGAAATCAGATGTGCATTGGGTCCCCTAGATGAGGGCAGTACTTCACGTACCAGCACGTGATCGCCCCCGTGTTCTTAGGCAAAACAAATTGAAATTTGTTTTGTCAATCCACATTACTTGTTTGCCTTGTTAAATTAGCGAATTCAAATTTCGTACGCTCTTTGTATTTTATGTTCCATGGCATTCTAGATAATTAGATCTTCTTCTGATTCCAAATATGCCATATATGTAGGGTATTTGATTCAGTCGTTTTTGCGCTATTCAAGTTCAAAGTCTCATAAGAATTACAACACGTTGATCTGAATTCTACCGTATAAGCAACAAAGATCAAGATAATTTTTGAAGGCTTTGAACTTGAATAGCGCAAACACGACTGAACCAAATACCAACATGTATGGTATATTTGCAATCAGAAGAGGAAGATCTATAAATCTAGCCAAAAATATACAGCGTTTTCCATTTGAAAAATACCATGTTGTGAAAAATGTTTGGGTTTTCGATGCATTTTGGCATTTCTTTGTATCGGATACTGAATGTCCATGCTCATTCAAACTTCTTTGAGAACCAAAATTAACTGAGATATCTATTGAGTAAAATATAAACAATCACCCTGTACTTGTTTAACTGTGAACAATGGTCCATCTGGGTAGTTTGAAATAGTAGATAAGGCCAATGTTTTCTTAACCTTAGGAACATGGGATAGTTCACGATGCTGCTCGTCAAAATCTGAATAGCAAATGAGATTTTCTGAATCTCATTTGAAAATTTCTAAATTTCAATTGGAATATCTGAATTTCATTTGAAATTTTCTGGATATCAAATGAAATATCTGAATTTCAATTGAAAATTTCCAAATTTCAAATGAATTATCGAATATCATATGAAATTTTCTGAATTCAATCTGAATTTTTCTTAATTTTAGCTTTAGATGGTGTAGTTATAAAAATAAAATTGTATACAATTCAATTGAAATGAGTAAGAATTAAATATCATCAGCACAGAACACATACACAAAGTTAGGAATAAAAACGTGAATGGAGGGCGAGGCCCATGATAATAAAACACAAGAGACATGATAATTGCTGGACAAAATTAGAACCAAGCCACGCATGTCAGCACCACAAGCCCAAAGTGAATGTGGATTCAAAACATTAATAACGTGACCTACTTGCCATTTGCTGGTCAAAATTTGAACTGACTCACGCACGACATCCCCGCGTGACATTGATTGTATAGGTCACGTGATAATTTCTAAGGGGGACATGCGAGAGTGTATATGGTTTGTTTTGGTTCCATGGTAACCTATGAATTTTGAGGTTCGGACTACGGAGGACTGTAACTAGGAGACGAAACAACATACGAAAATCCCTGAAAAAACGTCCCTCTTTTTAATTAGTTCATATGAGAGCGCTGTTATTGACAACGAGGTCCAATTTAGTTTATTGTTGTTGTCAACGGCGACCTATTTGTCACTTTCCTCAGTATTATGTCAATATAATTTTATTGTCTGATCATAAATTTGATAAATTTACGAAGATTTGAGCAGAAAATGGTTTCAAAATTGATTTTTTGATTTTCTTAAAGTACCCCTTCCCCTAACTCCATAATATACGCAATCTCAACTTTGACATTCAATTTATATTGGCTGGAAAATGACAAAAAGAATGGGTATATATTTTTTGTAACGGAGTGGTATGAACTTGACACTGTAGGTTAGATTTATATAAATCAATATTCGCACCGCACATTAAACAGTATTTGCTGCTCTACAAAATTTCACAAATAGTTCAAATCAAGAAGACTACTCACAGACATGTCGTTCAATCAAGACAAAATACAGTCTATTTTATAAATGTTTCGCTGAATTTAATAAACTCCCAAATTAAGTAAAAAACTATGATACCTACTTGATTTGTATGATTTCAAGAAATTCCTACAATTTCATGTGAAGGACATGAGTTTTAATAATAATTATCTTTTACACGCTCATTCTTACCTTACTACTGGTAAACTGATTTTTTCTTTTTTAAACACAATGTATTTATCAGAAGTTTTGCCCCACTAAGGTGTTCACTACGATTATATTTTGCCTTTATTGAGTCTGCAGTACAATATATCTGACGGTTTCATATGAGCATCATTTGAAACGATCGTTCATGCATTTTAACTGTCTGCGCGTAAAAAAATAGAGAATCATTGAAATGCATGACCTCACTTGCGACACTTAGACATCTAGCGGTAACATTTAAAACCCGAATTACAATTTGAAAACTGGACCACTTTCAATGCATTACGATTCGAACTAGTTACAGTCCTCCATAGTTCGGACACTCAATGATGTCAGCGCAACCTGCGCATCAGCAAATCCTGTTTGTTATAGTATCATGGGCGGGGCCTGAGTGAAAGCTTTGATACGCATCCACGGAGAGGCGCTGATGTGCATTAAGTTCGTTAGATCTTAAGAAGATGGCGGTACGTATAATGCCAAATATTATTAGCTTGTCATGATGATAGATGAAGTCATTTGAACGTCACCTATTATCTTCATGTTGTCTTTCATGCTTTGATTCCTTTCTAAGTGGAAAAATGCCCTGGTAATCCTCATCAAAAAACCTCTTGAAACGCAGGATACAACCAGTAATACTAGAGGCTCATCAATCTTCCAGCCGCCATCGGAAAATTGGGGAGAAATGCATCCCACACAAAATGATGAAAGTCACAAGAGCAAAAAACTTTCTACCAGATCAAAATGGGATCTTTCCCAGAGTATTTCACAACAAATCAAATAGTGAGGCTAAGTGACACCATCCTGAATTGGTCGAAAAAAGGGAAAGAGACAGAAGAAGTGCTCCTTGAGGAGATTCGTAACAGCCCAGCCGTCCTAAGCTACATGGAGCGTTGCACCGCTTCCTCAGACCTCTGGACTAAGTGGCATCTTCTCATAGTCACAATCACACAGCGCAGAACACATCAACTGGGGAAGCCCACAATCCACAATGGACATTCAAGAGAAAACCAAAAACTACATCTATTCATAGTTTTTGTATTCATTAAACAAATAAAAACAGTTTCAAAGTCAAAGTCAGTACTTTTATGTATAGAAATCTGTACAATATATTGCAGAAATCTTCAATAATATATTATCCAAGTATGATTGTTCACAATTCGCATCCACTGCATTTTGTACGTCAGTTTGTCTTTCAAACTTTGTATAATATGTGTTCCGTGATCACTAGTTAGAAATTATTCAATACATATTGACGGGCACCAAACTTAAACATTTTCACATTCTTCAAGGGACATAGGTGAACGATTAAATTCAATTATCCCCTTATAATAATAATATGGTGCTTGAAAGCATCCCAGAGTTTGCTTTCTTGTTTAAGATAAAATCATTTATATTCCGAATTTCATATGAGTGAATATTTTTGAAAGTCTGCGTCTTATCACAGATGTATTTTGGAACTAGGTCATTTCTTATCTTAAAAATAAATTTAAATACACAGCCCAGGCAACGAATGAAAAATAGAGGAAAAAATGGTGTTTTTGCGAATTTTGGTATAGGTAAAGGGTAAGGTGTCCTGAACAACATACTAAGAGTCCTGATCGGTGGGAGGCGAGCTAAGGTGGTCGAGGGTGTCTGGAGTTTTTTTTTTTGGTTTTTCATGAATAGCTGGAAAACCAAGACCCTTAGCAAATGAAAATAATAATACTTAATCATTCTACATGAAATTCTCATCAAAAAAGGTACAGTACTTATTGTCGCAAAGATTGACAGGTAAGGATATATGAACGAAGGAAAAACTATATTATGATAATTTCCTAGACATTGGTGAAAAATGCCTGGGGTGATTTATTCTCACGGGGTATTTTGATCAGGGATTTTCATAAAAAAATGTTCCTATAAAAATTTGATGAAACATTTTATCTACGGGAGCCACGCCCCTTTAAATAAGGCACCCCAGAGACATTTCTTCCTCAATATTTCCGAACCCGTTCATACAAAAATCATAAGATTTCATAATATATCGCCTGGACTTTCAAAGCAGAATGAGAAGCTCAAAATCTCGAAATTTTAATCAGTGGCGTACCAAACTGGAAGGGTTGAGAGGAGGTTGAGTGTAGAGTTTAGACCTCGATAAATGAAAGTATACGAAGTAGACCACCTGAAACAGTAAGGAGTGGGGCCAATGAGAGTGAAAGTGCATCGGTGGCACGTCAGAGGAAGCAGTTCAAACTTAATCTATATTTGCATAATAGGAAAATCTGATTCATTTTCTTCTTCTAGCGAGAAAATACAAAAGAACTTTTTTGTAGGAAATTTTACATAGAATAATTTAGTACTCCAGTATTTTTTCGCTGGTTGGTCTCGTTTTCAAAGTATCCAAGAAAAACGTAGAAAAATGACCAACGATACCTCTCTTCACTTTAGCTCGCCCCCCACCGATCAAGACTTTCAGTATGTTGTTCAGGACACCTCAACCAACACTTATACCAAAATACACCAATTTTTTTCCTATATCCGGCATTTTCTGATCTTCGTTGCCTGAATCAACAGTTCATTATTTATCTAAAGTTACAGTGACGGATCAAAATTGTAGGTTGAAGGTTGGCAAAAAAAATTAAATGACATAACGTGCTCGCTAGTTGAAATAAAAAGATAAAATACTTGATAATAGACTTAATTTTCTTGATTAAATAGGGATTTTGATCATCAATTCCAAAATTATCAACACTCTCTATTCTCGAACGTCTTCTTCTATCAAATCAAATACATTTTGAACAAAGCAAAATAAAACGAATCACAGTTCAATTTTTTACTATCGTAATAAAACATGTTGCCAACCATTAACCCACAATTTTGATCTGTCACTGTAACTTTAAATAAAAAATGAACTTTACATTGAATACTATTTTTTGACGAACAGACCATGCTGATGCTTTCCAGTTGGATGAAATACAAATGGACAAGGAGAAAAACTGGTTTGAGCGGAACATAGGGGAAATGATCCACATCAACCTAAGAGATACAGTGAACCTAAGGACAGATTCTCAAGGTCTAAGTGTTATTCATAGTGATATCTTGTCAAAATACTGTGATAACAACCAAAGGTAGGATAGTTCTTAAGATAATTTGCATAACGGTCTGTCACAACCTTTTTCTCTGCGATATACAGTGTGACCCATTTGTTTTGGGAACACCCTGATAAAAAGTTTATTTCTTGACCGATTTGGTTCGTTTTTTTTTTTGGATTGTAGAGCTCGAAAAATTGTATATTCTTGGCAAAAAATGACCTTCGCCATTTTGACTTCAAGGCCTACTATGTTAGTTTTTAAGAGCAAAATTTCAGGAAACCATATTAGCGATTTTTTTAGAAAAAATCTGTGTGCGACACTGGATTCAGCATCCTTTAAAACGGGTCTATACAAATTTTCAACCGAAAATATCAAGTTGAAAAAAATTAAAAATTCGCACTTTAACAATCTTTGATTTGATTTGAACAAAAAAATATGAAAATTCTATACATTTCAAAATAATGTATAACAAGAAATATATTCATAAGTACCTATTATCATCAAATAGTGAGAGTTTTGATGCAACCTAGCCAATAAAAATTGTTGCATTTTGATAGAGTATTCGTAACGTTGTTTCAATCATGTTACCTAGGTAACATTTTTGTTTGACATGAAATCGCTAATTACTCTTCGCCATCTGGGGGTAACAATTGAAGCTGAATTACAATTTGAAACCTGGACCACTTTTATGCATTTCGATTACTCTCCTTGTTACAGTCCTCCATAGTCAATAACTCCTGAAATATAAAGGCCAGAGTGCTGATCGCTTGACGTCATGTTTAGTAGGTGGTTGCTAAAGTAACACGTTCAAGCATTAAAACGACGAGCGGCTAATACCAAATCGTTGTCCTCTTCTGATTGGTTATTCTGTGTGTGCGTTGTAATTGGTAGACTAAAAACGCGCGTAATTTTAATCCTATATGGCTTCATTTATTCACGTTTTGTCGTAATGGTAAATTTGTATTTAATAAATCAAACTATACCATTTTAATTGCTATCTGTTCGTTATTTGAAATAAAGCTAGGGACAAATACTTTAAACAAATTAAAAAAAACTTTTGTGTATAGACGTCTTTGTCTGAAGTTGTAATTTTAACTAAGTATGCATATGTTGTTAAGTTGTAATTTTATAAATCCTTATTTTAATTAGATAAATGAGACGAATTTTTTGTTCACCTACATTGATTGATTGATTACTTATGTAAAAAAAATATCTATTTTAAGAATATTTAGTACAAAAATACACTTATATTTAATTAACATATTTAATATAAAATTGCTAAACATTATTGTATTTCATCTGTACCTATAGTTAACTGAATAACCTATCACTAATTTTGCTTTTATTAAAAATATATTAATAAGGTATAATCAATAATAATTTTTTAATCTAGTATTTAATAAAAATCTTTAGTAATTTCATATTAATTATGTTAGTTGAAAGTGTATTTTTATACATAGGTAACTAGATTAATCATAGTAAAAACAAACAATTATTCGTCTTATTTATCCGATTAAAATTAGATAATTTAAACGACTATACATATATTTGTTTGGGATTTTTTACAATTTCTCTTCTTCTGTTTCTAATAAAAATTGATTGTAAATTTTTCTTAATTTATTAATTAAAAAAGATTATTCAAATTAGCAAGTAGAAAAATATTTTATTTATTAAGCATTTTGTGTCATTTACATAATAACAACATATTTACTTTACCAGGAGTTTAAAATCATATTATAACTTACCTATACCTATAAAAAAAAAATTAAAGTTTAACTAAAAAGAAACAACAAAACGTGTAAATTATACCGACATAGGTATATTACATATATTTTAATAGAATATACAAACAAAATCATAGCCCGTTTATATTTTAAACCACTTTCTAAGGTATTAGTTACAAGAAAAAATAATATATAGTGGACAGCCTTCAATCGCGTCGCCTACCAGACATAAAAACAAAAATCTTATTACCTAATATGTATGATCATTTACCATGGAGTGTGATACATATAAAGTATTCGAAAAATTATTTTTAATGTTTTCTCTTATGTTTGGGATTTCTAATTTGCTTGCTTTTTTTTTAATAGTTTTTTCTAGTTTCTTTCTATTTGTGGTAGAAAAAAATCTTTGTTGTTTTTTTATTTTTTTGTTCGGAGGCTCGTTGTTATTTTGGTCACCACCAGCAGCATCAGCTGCACTTTTAGAAAATGTTGGTACAGCTGATGATGCAGTGGTCGATGCAATTGGCAAATCTAACAATTTGTCGATTCTGCTTACGGGAATTTGTATTTGCATAAATATCTCATCATCCAATTTGCTACTATCTGTGTTTTGTAATTTCGTTAACGTGTTTTGTAATTTAGTTATCGTGTGTATTTTTAAAGCTTCTTTTTCTTTAATACATAATGTTGTCGACTGTTCGATAGATGGCGAGCTGGTTCCTCCACAAAATGTTTCTTCTTCACTTAACGTTTTCGGATTCTCCCATAAAGATTCTTCTGTAATTTTTGGAAAATACGATATTTCTATAAAGTGAATATGTTTGCAAATAGAGTTACCCACATAAAAACTATTGCATGTGCAGGTGTATGTGTGATAGCATACTTGACATTCCTTGCACTTTAAGTCGCAACAACTTTGATTAAAAATTTTTTCAACACAGTGCACTTCCTGTTTATCCGATTTGTTTGAAATCGTTCTAATATACCATTTTTTGTCATTTTCTTTGTCCCTGTCAACAGGAAAATTGCCAGACATAGCATGCATATGTTTTTGTATAATTTCTTTTAAATGAATTGTATGTTTACCTTTTACTTTTGAAATAAGTCTATTAACATACTTATCTCTGACAAATTTTAATAAAACATGAAGGGTTTTATCCAATCTTTTCACCTTTTTTCCATCAAGATAGAAGTATTTTATGGTTTTGTGCATTGACTCTAACCTCATATTTGTATTGATGCCACAACCCTTTCTATAACAGTAAGCCCAATTTTTGTGATTACAACCATAATTATTTTGAAAATAAACACCAAAATTATTAGTATCAGGGTCGTTTACCAGTTGTGTAATTGTATTTTCAAGAAACATGTCAAATTCATCTATCGTCGTATTTTGTTGAAGACATTTTAATGCTTTATAAACCTCAGCTCTTTTAGTTTTATCGCTAATTTTTGACAAGTTTTGCTGCCAGGCTCGATCAATATGCCAAGAGCAAAATAATTGATGACTGACTGGACCCATGCATCACTGAACACCATGCGCTGTAAAATGTGTTAACAATATCACTCATAAATGTTTTTGGACTAATGACACCCACATGCAGTTTAACAATATTAAAATATACTTCATAGATATGAGTATCTTTTCTATTAGTGAACATGCATCCTACAGGTATCCCTTCACCAAATTTGTCCACTACCAAAAGGGTTGTAAGTTCAAAATCGTAATTGTTCAGTCCATGAGTCCCATCTATAGCTATTATATTATTACCAAACTTATTAAGCATATTTTTTTGAAAATCCGTCATTATGATTAAACAAAAATCAACAGCACAAAGTTTATACGTATCATCCTCCACCCCCTGTTTTTTGTAAAATAGTACAGTGTTTGAATAATCTTCTTTACATTGTGCCACCCACAGATCAACTGAAACCACATCATTACAATGTTTGACCCCATCTGAAATATTAATATGATATGTTCTTTTTACATTCTGGATATCTTTTCTTGTTATTAAGTCTTCACGATTTACGTTTTTTTCGTCAATTTTGTCTCTATAAGTATCCAAAATCCTAAAAAAATAATTCATTATCTTTATTGAAGTATTAGAAGTTATGACTAAGTATACCTCGATGGTGTAACCCCTAGTACAAGTTTGGAGGCTATTGCAGCTTTATCAATCTTAGGAACCCTTATGTGCTGCAGATCTGAACTGTGACCGTAGTGAGTTCTGAGCCAAGTTACCAAGACTTTGTCACCCTCTGTTACCTTTAAGCTACTGATACAGTTTCTATTTAGCTTACAAGATCCTTGTGCTTTCATAAGCCCCTTATTTATATTTTTGTTACAGGAAGTCTTCCGAAAATTACCTGGAAAAGAAAAAGATATTAAGGACAATGTAATACAAGAACTGAGACTTGAACTGTTTTGTTTCCACTCGTCTATTACAAAGTACCTACCAAATAATGTAAATGTTGAAAAGAGTACCTACTCACCTGACCTATTACATGAGTAATATGTTACTAGTAAGTCATCCTTTCTACGTGTTGTTGATACGATATAGTTTGACTTTTCTGTTTTTTCTAATAAGTCTTTCCACACAAAAAATTCTAGAACAAGGAAAATTGTTAAAATTGTCTCAAACCAAATACTATAGGTATACATACTCGTATACTATTTATCTAATACCTATAGCTTTACCGTCAAAAATATTGCAAATAATAGTACAGGGTGGTCCAATAAGACTGCTTCTCGGCTGTATTTCGGAAACTATCGTAGAATCTTGCGGTCAAAAATTTTAGTACTAAAGGGGCCTTGGGAAGATCCTGAAAAATATTTTCAAGTTCCTACCTCTACCGGTAGGTGGCACAGCAGCAACACAAAAGTGAAAGAGCCAATTTTCTCCTCAATTTTCCTAATTGAGGTGGGTCAAAAATATTAGCGTGGGATTCTTAAACCAATCGCCCATTTTTTGGCTCCAAACGATCTTTGCCTATTTTTGAAAATAAAGTGGTGGGGGAGGTTCAAACATTTTTACTTTCAAATGTTGATATCTTTGTTTTGGAACAACCGATTTTGTTCAACTTGGTGTCAAAAAAAAGTGCTTTTCTTGCTCTATTTGCGGAACTATAATTAGTGCCGGAATGTCTCTGTTAGTGGTCACTAGATCGCGTTGTTTCCAAATTCTCCAAATAATGCCGATTTTCTAAGAAAAATCAAATGGTTTGCTATGATTTTTATGTCACCACTAATTTGGTAGACTTGGATGGCATCGAATGGAGGCATAAAAAATCCAGGTCCACATTTAAATCAAGAAAGTTGATGATGGCCTCTCGAATCCGAAACGTCAGATTGAAAAAGTGACAATGTGAAAGTGGAATGGATATTCATGTCTAACTTCAATAAATCTGAAATTTTTAGAAAACCCAAAAAAACTGGAAAAAACGGATTTTTTTAAATTTTCTAAAAATTCTAGATCTATTGAAACGGGACATGAATATTATTTCCACTTCGACGCTGTCACTTTTTCTCCTCTACAAAACAGCAAGGCTTATTTCTCAATCCGACGTTTCGGATAGACCATCATCAACTTTCTGAATTTAAATGCGGACCTGAATTTTTTATTCCTCCTTTCGATGCCCTTCAAGTCTACAAAATTGATGGTGATATAAGAATAATAGCATACCATTTGATTTTTCTTAGAAAATCGGCATTATTTGGAGAATTTGGAAATAACGTCATCTAGTGACCACTAACATAGACATTTCGACACAACTTATAGCTCCGCAAATAGAGCAAGAAAAGCACTTTTCTTTGCAAGTTGAACAAAATTGGTTGTTCCAGAACAAATATATCAACATTTGAATGTGGAAAATGTTTAAACTCCCCCCACCACTTTATTTTCAAAAATAGGCAAAGATCTTTTGGAGCAAAAAAATGCGCAACTGGTTGAAGAATCCCATGCTATTATTTTTGACCCACCTCAATTGGGAAAATTGAGAAGAAAATTTGCATTTTCACTTTTGTGTTGCTGTTACGCCATTAATTGAATTATATAATAATTAAATAAAATTAAAATTATCAATATCATGGATGGCCAATTGCTTTTACGGTGATTATAGAGTTGTAAATTTCATCTAAAATATATAGTAGGCAGGAACTTGAAAATATCTTCCAAGATCTTCTCAAGGCCCCTTTAGTGCTAAAATTTTTGACCGCAAGATTCTACGGCAAATAGTTTCCGAGACACAGCCGAGAAGCAGTCTTATTGGACCACCCTGTACATTATACACCAAGGGACTAAAGTGTAACTTTTTATCCCGAGGCGAAAAGTTTGTATCCCGACCGAAGAGAGGGATACAATTTTATTTGTCGAGGGATAAAAAGACAATTAGTCCAGAGGTTTATAAGTTATTTTTTGCACTTCAGGAACAAAAGTCGCACTTATATATTATTTTTTACTAAAAAATATTGAAAAAAATGAAGGAAATCAAGGAACTCCAACCAAAACTAAATGGCAAATTCAAAAAAATAAAATTGCGAAAATATTATCAATTATTATGTATTTACCTTCCTTGTTTTCAAATTGCAATTCCTCAGATTGTATCGGAATATTATGCACCTCAGTTAAGTGTTTTCTGAGGCCTTTGTTATATTGAAATGAATTATTACAATTAGTTTGTAAACATTTAAAATTCCACTTTGACTTGTCATAAGAAATTGCCTCTTGGATAAGTTTATGGACTTTTTCTTATGGCGTTTTAAATTGCCTTGGTTAGCAAAAATCTTCTCGCACAAATTACAAATAACAGGCATTATTATTATTACTATAAAATCATTCAAATAACACGAACTATTAAAATTATTACACGATTCACACGAAAATCAACAACAAAAACCGAAAAACCTACAACAGACGACACGTTGGAATGCTGACAATCGCACAGTTCTCATCACGCCATTACAACGCACATACGGAACAACCAATCAGAAGAGGACAACGATTTGGTATTGAGCCGCTCGTTTAAAACGCACGCAACCAGATACATGGTTGCCATATCATCGGCCATGTCTGTGAATATAACGTGACACATGTCTATACTATACTGCGAGCTGCACTGTGACAAACGTGAAAGGTCAATGAAATTTAAAAAATCATTGAAATAGTAAGAATAACAATCATTAATTTAGTGGATGATATTCTCAGATAAACAACGTCTAGTGATGTTGGTTGTCGGTCCAACTAAAAGCGAAATCGAAGATTTGAGTGTTGACAATGTGCCGGTAAAAAAAATCAAACTGTAAAAAACACTCGGAGTCCTAGTTTTGGGCAGCGATTACAGCATCGATTACTTGAAGAGCTGATGCAGTTTATTGAAATTGAGTGGTGAAAGATGAAATGAATCACGTGATAAATGATATCAGAAAGCAAAATGATGTAGGACATGAAAATAAAACATTGGATAAGAATTCAGACAAAGTTGATGATACTCAGCAAAAAATAAAAAAGTCAAGAGTATAATATTGAAAACATGTAAGAACATAACACCAACTTTTGTAATAGGTGGGTAAGTATACGTCCAATTGTTTTCCAAATTGTAGTTGTATTTTTATTCTTTACCTAATAAAAGCTTACACCAGTAAATAATTCCTTTTTTATTCTTATCTCTACAATATGAACAAGACAGGACGACAATCCATGTCAATCGTGTTGAAATAGAAAAAACATACAATAATTCTGGAACTCCTAAGATCATGATTGGTCATAGGTACCAATCTTTGCTTTTTAGGTGTCGGACCCTGCAGAGCTCTTAAAGAATAACTTTTTTTTGTAAAATTAATGATAGCAAGGTTTACCATATGTATACAACCTCTCAGACTCAGGACACACTGTAGATATAGAATAAAGTTCGCTGATTCACGATCTATGAAACCAACTTTCAGAAACAACATCTTTCAAACATAAAGGCCAGACTGCTGCCGCGTGCTATCAGGACAAGTCAATCATAGAATGCACAGATTTTTATATACTTTTATTTCTAACTTACATTTCTGTACGCCGTTTTGGGACCCCGCCAAAACTGAAAACAACATTGTGAACAATAAATCAATCAAATACCAGAAAAATCACAGTATATAAATGAATAAAATAAAAAACACAATTCATATAATTTGTATAAGACATCACAGCCTACGATACTTTAAATGGAAAAAATGTAGATCCAGATATGTGAACCATTTATTTGCTCACAGATGAGGACGACACAGTGGCTTGTTTTCTCTTTTTGATTTTATCAATAAGCTTGTTTTTTTTGCCACAGTAATTTTTGATCAATGTATTTGGAATTTGGAATACTGTTAAGGATAATTTTTGCAATAAATCACGATTTATGATTTTGACATCCTTGAAAAAAAGTCGATTGTTGGTCTTGGATTATGTACTGGTAGTGTCAAAGTAGAAAAAAACATTTTTTTTTATCAAAAACATCCAAAAACAGGCTTCGAAATCGCTTACAATTTTCTAAAATATAATATAAGCAACTAATGCTATATTAACAACTGATTCTTGAAGATACAGAAGGTCACCACGATTAAAGTTATTAATTAAACCAAAATTGTCCTCAACAATAAATTTCTTGTCATAAACTAGCTTTTCTTCAAACGTCAGTAAAACGGACATTGTTCGACTGAGTATCGACCACAAAGTTTTACTTTTCCTCCGCCGGAGGGAAAAGTAACCATGACTACGAAAACGTGAGCCTGGCGCCGCCGCCCGAAGCTATATTCATGGCAAATTGAAAACATTATGTTTTTGCATAAATTATGAATTTGTCGACATTTGAAGAAAAAATAGCATATTTTATTTGGAGAAAAAGTATCACCTAAAATGCATCATTAATCATGATCTTAGGAGTTCCAGCATTATTGTTTTTTCTATTTCAACATAATTGACACGGATTGTCGTCCTGTCTGGTTCATATTAGAAAGACAAGAATAAAAAAGGAACTATTTACTGGTGTAAGCTCTTATTATGTATAGAATAAAAATACAAAACTATAAATTGGAAAACGATCAAACGTACTCACCTACCTATTACAAAAGTTGGTGTTTTGTTCTTACATTTTTTCAATATTATGCTCTCGACTTTTTCATTTTTCTCTGAGTGTCATCAACTTTGTCTGAATTCTTATCCAATGTTTCATTTTCAGGTCCTACATCATTTTGCTTTCGATAATATCATTTATCACTTGATCCATTTTATCTTTTACCACTCATTTTCAATAGACTGCATCAGATCTTCAAGTAATCGGTGCTGTCACCGCCGCTCAAAACTAAAACACCAGGTGTTTCTACGGTTTGATTTTTTGTACCGGCACATTTTCAACACTCAAATCTTTGGTTTAGCTCTCAGTTGGACCGACAACCAACAACACTAAACGTTCGCGGCATTGTTTATCTGAGGACTTTTACCATCCACTGAATGAATGATTGTTATTCTTACTATTTCAATGATTTTTCAAGTTTCTTTGTCCTTTGACGTTTGTCAGAATGACAGCTCGCTGTATTCGGTCTCCTATAGACATGCGTCACGTTATATTCACAGCCATGGCCGATGATATGGCAACCACGTAACTGGTTGCGCGCGTTTTGATGCTTGAACGTGTCGTGTTACTTTGGCAACCACCTACCAAACATGATGTCTAGCGATCAGCACTCTGGGGATCAATTCTTGATCGTTCGCTAATTTGGAACGTATACGCAAAAATGCGATCACAATGTTATTTAAAATGATGCTGACCGCACAATTGCGTATACGTTTTGATACGAAGGCACAAAAATTGACTTCCTGGCCTTTATATTTCAGGGGGTATTGGTTTAGTACGCTTTGTTTTTTCTCGGTGCAAGCAGTGCGCAGTAAGCTCATAAGTGAACAATCTTCTGTGAATGATAGTTATTTGGGGTGGTATATTGATGAGATTCAAAGTAAGTAGATACCTACAGATCTTGTTCTTTCGTTTTTTCAAGGACTTTGGGTGATAATCATTTTATGCTCAGGAATTTATACCGATCTAAATGTATTTCTGGGTTAACACTGGGCACAGTGGATGGCTGGGTCCGCATCTGCATGCGGTCCAAAAGGACACGAGGTGTGGTTAGCGGTGCTCCGATTCTCGGCCACTGCCATAAATTGGGGCGTCCGCCCGATCATTTCGGACGGTGGGCGGCGTTGGCCCATCCTATCCGGACGTCGGCCCGTATTTCTTGGGGCGTCGGCACGATTATTTCGGACGGCGTCAGCCCATTCTATACCGACGTCAGCCTGTCTCTCTTGGACGTCGGCCCGATTCTCGGACGTCAGCCCAATTTTCGGGCATCGGCACGGTTTTTCGGACGACTGTTTTTTTTTTTTTAAGAGAATAAAATGACAAATACCCATCTTGAGTATCGATGCTTATCGCTGTTTCTTTGTTCTCAGATGGCCACTAATAAGAACCTTGGAGTATCAGATTTATCGTCATTATCGGTGAATAATCCAGCAGATAACATCATCTTATCTAGATTAAAAGAAGAAGCGATCTAACATCTTCCTACGGGATGGGGAGAATGGAAGGTTTCTCAGTTGACAAAGGAAGAGATCCTAGGCGAACCCAAAGACTCTCAGATCCTGAACAAAATTCGATTTGCTATTTCTACCATTGGGATGACTAGAGCCTTCAAACTCTCATGCTCATACATATCAGAGCGGTTCTTCACCGATATGAAAAGGCGAATGCTCGCTGGCTTTTTTGTGTAGGCTTTATCGTGGGACCCTCTGCAGTAGCAAACAGAGTAAGGGGATCAGCGCCTCAGAATGAACTTATTCTTGCATCTATCAGGAACCTCATTCTCTCTTGAAAGAAAACTAACCGCCTTCTAAGAAACGAGGTATCAGGAAACGAAAGCGTAACGCCTATGTCTGAGCAAACCTGAAAAGAAGATGAAAACAAAGATAGACCAAATGAGATGCAAAAACGGCTGAGTATTGTTGAATCAATGATAGCGACCATTCTGAATAAGCTGAAATGACAGCTTGGGACACCTATTCGAAAAAAGATCGCCCTTGGATCCCTCCCGAAATGCTACGGGACCTTGAAGAAGAGATGGAGATCGATTTCCTTCCAACAACAATGGAACGAGAGCCATCAATTCCTTCACCTAAATCTAATATCCTTTAGCAGTGTAGAACATGCCAGAGGCTGGGCTCTACTTCATATAATAAAATCCGATATACGGAATTGCATAAGAAGCTCCAGGCATCACCAGTCTTAAGCGCACTGAAGGCAAATCCACAGCTGCAGTCGGGGCATCAACTCAATCATACTCAAGACCAACTGGTAAAAATGGACTCCTGCTTGGGCACTATTCTTCGTGGCCTACTTCTACAGAGAGAAGCCTTTTCGAGCTCAATCTCAGAAATAGTCAGGCGAAACCCGGGAGCAAAGTTTGATATCTTGAATTCTCTAGTGAAGGAGGGTGTTTTTCGTCAATGATCTGATGATCTGATCCAATATGTATGCGGGAGAAGAGCCGAGATCATTGATCAAAGTAGACGGGCCTTCAGGCCAAAAACTAAATATGTAAGCTCGCTTCTCGATAATTTTTCCCCATCGGACACCATGCTTTTTATGGTCCTTTGTTTGATGACCTTTATAGACAGCCTGAACAATGTTTTCGCCCATTCCGATCTTTGTCAACCTCATGACCTTTCAAAACGGAGGCGTCAAGCAATCCTTCTTCCAATTCAAGAAGGCCCCAGTACAAAGCGCAGACGAGAAGAGAACCCAACAGAATCCACAACTTTCGGAAACCAAACTTCACAGGAGTTCAAAAGACAGATAGAAAAGGCGTGTCAAGAAACCGATCAACGCAATGACTATCAGGAGTCGCTAGCATTTCAAGATGGGCGTCTAAAAGCTTTATTTCAACAGTGGGCTTCCTTGGAAGCCCCAATTTATATTCTAGACATTTTTCAAGGATACAAAATACAATTTGTCAAAAAGCCACCCCTGGTACGACTGACCCTCACACATGCTATCGCCTTTCAAACAAACGGAATGATAGAAGAAATCAGACGACTGATAGATCAGAAAATTGTAGAGCCCGCAAACTCTTCGACCGGATTTCTATCAATAATGTTTCCCAGAAAAAAACAAAATGGGAATTAATACGGCCAATTCTGAACCTGAAAAGTTTGAACCAGTTCCTTGCCCCAAATAAGTTTCACCTTATAAGCCAGCAGAAGAGTCCCCATTCACTGCAAAAAGGAGACTTCATGGTGAAAATCGACATCCATCAGGCTTATTTTCACATACCCATAATCCCTTATCACCGGAGGTTCCTGTCAATCATCTTCGAACACAAAGTGAACCAAATGACCTGCATGCCCTTTGAACTCTCTCAGCCCCACTAACTTTTGGCAAAGTATCAAATTGGCTAGCGAATCACTTTCGAGAAAGGGGCATTGGCATCATAGTGTACCTCGACGTTTTTTTCTTGGCGCACCATGATCCACAAACTCTCTTTTAGCATTTTCGGGCATTGAATACAACGCTGACAACTCTTGGATGGGTATTAAACGGAGAAAAGTCATCACAAGCTCCAAAACAGAAAATCGAGTTCCTTGGTCTGGTGTGGAATACAAATCAATGTTCAATTTCGCTGCCTCACGGAAAGAGAACATCAATCAATCGAGACATATCGAACGCGTCGTTGGAGCTGGAAGGGTGCAAAAAGCCTGTTGGGGAAACTAAACTTCGCCTCTCAAGCTATACCACTGGGAAGGCTCAGGAGCGGGAACTTACAACGGATGAGCTTGATCCTCCCAGAGCTAAAGCCTCGAGAGTCCTTCTAGGTTCCGGATGTCACCATAGAAGAATGCCAATGGTGGCTCACGAATCTGGACGCGAGGTCATCGCTGTTCCAGGCGAGTCCATCCGTTTTTATAACAACAGATGCATCCGACACTGGCAAGGGAGCTCAAATAGGGAGTATTCAACTGAAAGGGACCTTAAAAGCCATCAAAAACGCTGGCATATCAACCGGAAAGAGTTGTGTGCAGGTTTTCAGACAATTCGGCTTTAGAGTCTTTTTCTAAAAGAAAAAGCGATGCTGCTCCAAACGGACAATCGGACTGCAATATCTTACATTCGAAATCAAGGGGGCATGAAATCAAAACCCCTACTGAACTTGACGAACGATCTCCTTACGCTAACACACAAGCTCGACATACACCTGACGGCGCACTTCATTACTGGCCTCCACACAATTCGCAACCAGGAAAATCTTCAAAGTCTAGGGAATTCCTCAAATAGACCTATTTGCGTCCAGTGTATCAAAGGTTGTTCCAAATTATGTCTCAAGGGACAGTAGAGACTAAACAGCATGCTTCATAGATGCCTTCTGTCGAAAATGCATGGTCGTTCCTACTGGCATGGAAATTTCCACCTTCATGCCTGATAACCAGAGTCCTCAATCATCTGAACACAGCCACAGGGACATACATCCTGATTGCACCGAAGTGGGAGAGGGTATTTTGGCAAGCCGACTTAATGTCACGAGCAGAGAAACTTCCGATTCTCATCAAGGACCTCCATTGTCACCTGGTAGACGCAAGGACCTCTCTACCGTTGCCAAAGGCCAACCTACTGAAATCGGAAGCCTGGAGAATTTCTGAGTGAATATTCAACATCTTTTTACAGTACGCTTTCCACGTCGTCAAAGCCCAAACACTTCTCATAAGGGGTCAAGCCAACGGCACAGAGTCGAAATATCCATCGTTTTTCCCCAAAATAAAAAAAAACAATTATTTCAAGTCATGCCTAGGGGTCGACCTCATTGAAGGTCTAGACGACTATAGTTTTCCTTATGAAAAGGTACTAAATACCATCGCGCTCTTTGGCGAGAAGGATGTCAGATTGACGGTTGACAGACGGCAGTTGGAAGAATTAGCGTCTACAACCTGAAGGGTCACTTGTCATTTATTTTGTGCCACCACCCGCCATATTTGAATTTTATAGATTTAGGATTTAGCATTTTGGGCTTGGGCTTGATTATCATATGTATTCATTATTTCAAATCTAAATATCTCGAAAATGGTGGCACGTAGCTACTTCTAACAGGTATGCCTTTTTTGCATAAAAATAAAGGAGAAATATGTTTTTTCACTCAAATATGTCATACGGTTACGTCCAAAACAGTTATGACTGTACATGTCAGGACAAATGAGTGTTGGTGGCACCCTCTACAAGTAGGAGCCAAACTGAGATAAAATTCGAATTCCGCATAAAAAGAAACCCTCAAATACCGGTTTTTATGGAAATATAGACATTGGTTCAAATATTATTTAGAAAAAACAAAAATAAAAATAAAACTTCAACACCCTGTAGCTTTCTAAAGAAGCATTTCCGGACACACCTTTATATGAAGTTTTCTTATTATTTTTAAGTGGGGAAACTCACCCTGAATTTTTTCGCAATATTAATGAAACACCCTGTATAATGAAATAAGGAAGAGAAAATTATCTACAATTTATGTCTCGCGTTTTTTTTTGTACTGCATATGGTTTCCACGCAAAAAAATGTTGAAACATCGAGAAATTTTAAACATTTAGAAAAATGGCAAGAAACAACATACATTTATATAAATTTTCATGTAGCTAAATAGGTATTACTATATATTGGCTAATAAAAGGGGTGAATTTATGCACAATAATATAATATGTAATGCAGACGAGTCTATTCAGATTCCAGTTGTTCTACGCCTGGAATATGATAATTATTGACATGATACCAAATTATTGTTTGCAATTCATTAAATAAATAATATAAAAGCAATTTATAATGAAAATGTCTGTCTAATTGATATATATTATGAACTTGAACGTACTCTCTTGAGCACAGGTTCCATGATGTTTTCAGTGCGGCCTTCTGGATGTTGTACGCCTGAAACAAAATAAAGTGGATCATTCCAAATACTTCACAATAGATTGAATTCATATAAAAGCAGCAAGTACCTATTCAGAAACATATTATCTAGACACAAATTGATAGTGAGTGAAGAATAAGGTCGAGCAGAATTATTAGGTATGCTTGCATAGTTACGTTTAGGTGATTCAGGGAACTCCAGATCATCCTTTCTATCTTCCTCCATTTCTGTAACGGGCATGTTATTACGACTGTTCTCGCAATTACGGCACATATTAGAACAGTTTACGCCTGCTTTTTTTGCATCCACGGATTCTCTGACAGGTCCTTATGCATTTGCAAGAAATAAATTTCAAGACTGCTGCGGGTGGCTGTAGTGCAGCTACTGGCTGCTGCCCCTCTTTGGTTCTCTCCCAACCCCATTTCTCAGGATCTTGGCTATTTCCAAGCCATTGATGTACTTGGAAGTATACTGTATACTATTAGAGAATGTTGCTCTGCTGCATAATCGGTAGAAGGTAGGCTAAATGAGATGTTGTTCTAGATGGAGATCTAAGATAGCATTTATATCTCAATTTATTCAAGGATGTGCCTGCCTCGTTCGTGATTTTGTATAATGCAGCGAAAAAGGTGAAACTAGCAATAGCAACACTCTCAGCATGTGCCGTTGGATCTTTAAAAATTTGAATGGTCTCGGTTAGACCAGGGTTTTTCTTGAGGGTTCGGAGAAACCCCATTTCACCTACTTTGAAGAATGCTGAAGGAGTGTCACAACCTCCCATGGCATGCAAAAACAATATGTTGTTACTGATGGTTTCTTCTTGTTGGCAGTCAGAAGAAAATATTTTTCTTGAAACTGTTTCTTTACCCGGCTTCAGGAAGTATATATTTGAATAAAGACCCCGACAACGAGCAATCATGATCATCAGCAAATCCACATCTTCACCCACAATAACTACAGAATTATGGTGTTGCACAAGATCCATAGCAGTGGTGACAGAAAGTGTATCTGCATCCTCTTGTGCCTGCGTTGTACGAATGCCAGCAGCTGCAAAGTAGGCTTTAATCATTGAGATAAGACGAAATTTGTTTGTCATGTTACTGAGGAATTTTCTAGAGCAACTGTCGGGGTCATTGTTTTGTCAAAAATGACATCTGTTTACGTGATCTTCTTGTCCGCTCTGCATACTTGGTACCATCTTGAGGGTAGCCATCGAAGAATACTACAGCACTGTCCTTGTACTTGGACTTGACAAAAGAAACATAACTCTCACAAATTGACGTAAATCCCACACGACTTTGTGCAACAGGTATCCTTCATCAATGACGTAGATACACTCTTGCAGATCTGCCTGCTCAGTTGGTATAAATGCTTTGTATAACGTAGACTTGCTTCCTTTTCTCATGCCATAGTCATCAAAAAGAGACAATGGATAAGGACACAGTTCATATTTTAAAAATTCTTCAAGTTCATCATCAGACTGCATTGCGATTGTGATCCTTTGAAAAATGTTTGTAGGATTGATGGGGATGGTTTCATTTTTTATTTTGATTGAATTTTTCATCAGAGCAAGTGGCAAAACTCTGACTAACCATTGGAGTTGCACCTGGTACGTACTACCTGTCCTTCCGTTAACCAAGTGTGTGGTTTTTTTATGTAAATACGTTAAAAGGCAACGGATCGCTTATCAAATAATTCAGTTGAAGGGAAAGCTATATTTTATTCATTAATTTTGTTTGCTATTAGTCAAACACGAATAATTTTCATATTTCAACACTCTTTTACGTGGAAGCCATGTGAAGTAGAAAAAAAACCAAGAGACATGAATTGTAGATAATTTTGTCATCTTTATTTTCCTTCAGTGCCTTTTTTTGTGCAAGTAGCTTACTTTGGCAAATATACGCTAAAAAACACAAAAAGGCATGATTTATGACAATTTTTCGATAATTTGTTATATTTGCGTAGACAATTTTTGTTGGACAACTTCAGATTCGTGTTCAGCACATCAAAAAACATAGAATAAACCACTTTTCACCATTACACCAGAATTTTCCACTTCCCACCTTAATTATGAACCATTTGACTGAGCTATAAATTGTTATTGAAAAAAGTTGATCAGAGCTAAAAACCTCCTTCAAATATACAATCACACCCATTTACAATTTTCACTAGTGAGCTCTTGTGATTATTGGAAGCACGATATCCTTCAAATAACAATATTTTTTCCAAAAATTTTGCGATTTAAACACCTGATGAATGAATAAAGTTTTCTGAATAAATAGGTGTAACTTGCATATTCAAACATGGTTTTCAGTTCTGAACCACTTTTTTCAATAACTATTTTCGATGAAGTCGAAAATAAAGGTCGTTACTCTTGTACAAAATTCATGTTTTTGAACAAATCCGTTGTGTTCTAGGTTTTGAAGCAAGCAGAATTTTTTATGAAGAATATTTTTTTTTTCTCAACTGCTGGTTGATGTATATGCTGTGATATTAGTTTGATCTGCATGCACTGTATTCCGTGGTGCATTGGGGGAAGGAAACGGGAGCGAAGGTTCTTGATATCTCTGGAAATTTTGAGAAAATCTGGCACCAGAAGCTTCACTTCAAAATTTCCAAGTTCAAAGATCCTTCACACATGACAAAGTAAGTATCATTCTTTCTGTCTAGCCGATCATTCAAAGTTACAGCAAACAACCACACAAATGCCTATCACAGCAGAAGTCCCGCAGAGTTCCTCCTTGAGCGCATTGCTGTTTAACATTCATGGAGAACATCCCTAAGTCAAATCACACAAGCCTCTTGGCCCATGCAGACGACACTGCCATCACGTCAACATCAAGGTAAAGGATTTTCATTCAGAAAAGATTTCGGGACCATCTTGAGAAAGCTGGGAATTCAATTCAATTCAATATATTCCGGAATATCTTTTCAAATTACCATTAACTAATTTTGAATGTTTGTTGTCTAACATCCCCCTTTTCTCATTGCACCTAGACAACTTAATGTCTGTATGTGCATTGTAAAAATAATATTTCCTTTGAAAATTATTATTCTAAAATATTCAATTATTCACGACATGCCCATATTCTTTCACGAACTTACTTTTCCGTTTGATACAATATAATTTTCTTGAAAAATAAAAATTTGACTCTTTTCAGGAAGATGTTGTTCCAGCATCCATTCCCCGAATTTCAAGTAGGTATCATGAAAAAATCCAAAAATTTGTTTTCAATATTTTTCAGGGTTGTTAAGAAGCCGGCTTTTTCTACTTTTGGCCAGGCCAGTGGCTGAAAGTGGCTTTAGTTGGCTAAAAGTGGACTTAATTGGCTAAAAGTGATTTGAACCGGCTAAAAGGTGGTCAAAAGTGGATAAAATGTGATTGGACGCTAATTATTTAGCCTCAGCCCATTGTCAAAATTAATTAGGTACACGTTAGCGTATCCCTGCCACCACCGCTTTTCGGTAGCTGGCCGCACTACCAGGTGATCATTATGCCTGGTTTACATTGAATTTCACTTAAAAGTGGAGGTGACAGATTTCCACTTGTCACTTGAGAATCATCATCATCTACATTGAATTTGGCATAATGTCACGGGTGAAATTTTCACTACGAGTTACTTTGGTTTTATTGGATCTTTTGCTCGTTTTAAGCAGTTGATTTTCATTCATATATTCATTTTTTACCTTTGATTCGAATTCCATTCTCATCCCTTGCCAATAAGTTCGGTCAGCCTGTTTTGTTCATGGATCATTCATTGCTCTCATCATTTTTCATCTTCAACAATACATTTCCACCAAATTCAATTAATTCTGTTGATTAGTTGTTTATTTACGTTTTGCTGACAAATGACGAATGTCATTCAACATTCAACAGGTTATCCTTTCTGCGTGACAGTGTTGCCGGACATGGGATGATCTATTCGGTTTTGGGAATTCTTTTCTTTTGGCGAAATTATCGTTCTCGTATCCACAACAACTGCAATAAGACCCAGTAATGCCTTGTTATCGCTATTCTGTTTTTTACGCTCAACCCGGTGTAGTTTTGTTGGCTTCTTGCAATTGTCTTTCTACGGTTTTCTACACCCGGGGGCAAACGAGCATAATGGTAACCTGTGTCAACTGACCTACCTTTACTTATGTCATATTGTCACTGTCATGATTGTCATGGTCATCTGTCGAAGGCCATTCTGATATTGAATCTCTCACGGTCAAAGGGGCTAACAACTACAATCGGAAGAAATTCTGATCATCTTTTGATGGATCTTGTTGTTAGACACCTTATTTTAACCCTGGAGTGTTTAGTTGTGTGGAATTAGTTTCCGTTTTGCCGTTACTCCAGAGTTGTTACTTTTTGGGGATTTTTGACTAGAGGTGAGTCGGATTGCTCTTTTTGCATGTGACCATGCATGACTAAATGGCTATTCCTTGAGAATAGATTCAATTGTTGGGTCAAACCTTCGTAACATCGAGGTGGACTGACGTACCTGCAGCCAGAACATCACTGCAGGAAATAACTTGAGAAAAAACCCTTATTCTTATAAGGTAAGCTCATCATACCCATTCGTCCATCATTATTTTTTTTTAATACCATAACATTCGACAACTAACCTCACTCAATACCAGTTGTTTTTCAATTCAATTTTTAAAGTGACATATTTTCAAGTACTTTTCGTACTGTTTTCTTTCAAATTCAATTTTGGTTAATGAGTAAACTTTTTGTAATTAACCCACGTTGTAACGCTTCACTATCAATATGTTATGCTGTTTCAATTCATAACCTACACAGTTGATATCAAATTTCCATCACAGTTTTAAGTGTTGACTGTGAAAATCATTTAGGAAAGCTAGCTGGCAGCGTTGCAATGTTATTAATTATTATGATAATGTCATTTTCTTCATAATCTGGTGACTGTTATGGAATGTATTTTATTTATTTTGTATAAACAACAGTACTACAGAAAGTTATATCAGTCTTTACTCCTGTAGGGTTTTTAAAATGTAGGTGACATAATCAATCAACCACTGCAACAACAAGTGGTCATCAGTTGCTGAAGTCAGCTGACAGTTTACAACATTTTTTGTCAACAACTGAACGTACTGGTTCGTGTAGCCGACTGCCCACCCTAGTTCATGTTGAACTTATACCGCATGTGGTAACGTACAATTATTATTAGTACCGAGTTAACTATTATAGTTTTGATTTCATTGATAGTGATCACTAAGGGAACCTCAACGTATTAGGTAGTTCATTCAGCATATTGCTGATATTTTCGTTGATTTGCGCAATTGATTAAATCTTTTCCTTCTTTTAATAAACTTGTAATTAACCTCACTTATTTTGTTTTATTTGGGGTGAAGTCACAGCACAGGTAAACGCGAGTTTTTTTGTTTCGTTTCTTTTGGTGATAGTGATGCTGAAATTTAGTTTCCAAGGACATCTTGGGGATTTCTGACTTGGCCCGTTACAAGGCAGTGGCGCTAACCCTCCCAGCTCTCCGGGTCTTTTGAGCTTGGGCATATTTGCACGCTCACTCAACAACTTCATTTCAGCTGAAGCTACTTTTGAGAACGACAGGTACTTAACCTTTATTTAAATTACAATAACCAATAAAAGCGTGGCAATTAACGTGACTCTGAAAACAAATCCAATTTAGATAGTAGCGTATGATTCACGCAAGGATTCACGTTTGCCTAGCAAAAATTTGACTGTTTCACTTCGAAGTGAAATTTAATGTAAACCTTACATTGATCGTTTGCCAAAATGTGTCATCACCGGCAGGAGTAAAAGAAGGTTTTTTCGTTATTTTGCTTGCGTTTTTGTGATTTTTCATTTTATATTGTGAAGTTCCTTTTATTTATCACGAAGTTCTAGTAGGTTTACCAAGTTTTTGTGAGTTAGTTAAGCATGTCTTCTTGATTCAATTTGGTTTAATTTCAGCCACTTTGAACCACTTTTGACCACCACCAGGCCGGTTCAAACCGGTTTAAACCAGGGGTGGCTAAAACTCTGACATCCCTGATATTTTTTTTCTTTCACGAACTCACTTTTCCGTTTGATACAATATAATTCTCTTGAAAACTGAAAATTTGACTCCTTTCCAATATGTTGCTGTCATGGCGTCTCAAAAACAATTTTTAAGGTTGTGAAAAGACATAATATTTTTATCTCGATTTGTATTGAGTGATTGATTGTGTGTGATGATCTGTCGGAATATGAAAAAAAATTGTCTGTTAAAGTATGCAGGGTAAGAAAACAGGGTGACTCAAAATCAGACGTCAATATTTCAACCACGTAGTCCACGACCCAAAATAGAAATAAAACTTTATACAAACTAGTATCCACAAACTCTTCGTTTTCAAGATACAGGATGTTGAAGGTGAAGCTGATGACGGTTTTTCATGAACATTTCCGAAACCTGTTGAGCCAATTGGATGAAATTTGGTACAGTTACTAAACTTTTTACACTCTATCCAATGAAAAAATACTTTATCTACAACTGTCAAAAAATAGTTGTTTTATGCAACCATCTTTAGATATAAACTGTTCCACATATTACACGGCCTGAGAGAAACCCGTGGATCATAGCTCTTTATCCACGGGCAGGTTCTTTATTCACGGGCAGTGGGCCAATCATAAGCGAGTATTACCAGTAACGCAGCGATCATAGTTCTTTATCCACGGGCAGGTTATTAATTCACGGGCAGTGGGCCTAAACACAACTATTTTTGGCTTAATTTTGTGACTTTTTTTCAAATTTTTTGACAGTTGTAGATAAAACATTGTATTTGACTCGCATATAATGACCATATTACACTCGAATAAAATTAATAACACTCGCCTTCGGCTCGTGATATAAATTTTAATCTCGTGTAATATTTGGCCCATTATATGCTCGTTAAACAAAATACTATAGTATTGTGTACCCTTCACGAGTGGGATATACAGGGACGGGTTTGAGAAAAATAGGTCCCAAATTTTCTTGTTGTTGATTTTTAGCAGCTTTGCCTACAAATTTTTTAAAATCTGGAGTTTTCTACACAAATGGAGTTCTCTTGTTGTAACTCTTGGAGACGCACAATTTTCGAGAAAAAGCATTCTCTT
The DNA here is from genome assembly GCA_958502075.1 of Orchestes rusci. Classification (NCBI taxonomy): domain Eukaryota; kingdom Metazoa; phylum Arthropoda; class Insecta; order Coleoptera; family Curculionidae; genus Orchestes; species Orchestes rusci. The sequence continues at coordinate 39,181,822 of OY293304.1, forward strand.
AAACAACTTTGCATTTTCAAATATGAACAATCGACATTACCTTATTCTGTTTATATTTCTAATTGTAGAATATTATACAATTTTGAAAACAAATGGGTTAAAGATTTGAAGTTCAAAGTTTTATGGCTTACTGGTATTACGACATGACTTTCTACATTATTTCTTGTTCGATGCAGGTGGCCTATTCCTATTTTTTTTTCATGCTTGAAAATACATGTAGATAAGACATATAATTTTTGCACACTGAATTAAAATTATATATCTATTTTTTGCACACTGAAATTACAATACTATGGTAGTGTACAGTGCTTTCAATTTAATTTGTCACACTTTCAAAAGGCTGTAAAATATTTATTTTTAGGCTAAGAGGTCGACCAAAAAAAGGAATTGTAGGGTTTTTCGTGAAGTTTTGTGCTATTGAGTCAAATATTTCCTTAACTGTCAAATGCCAAAGTTATCGACATAACTTATTTTTTTTGAAATGGCACAAGAAGTTTGAATTTTGAAAAATCTCGGATTATAATTCTGCATATTTTGGAATGACAAGTGTGACACATCATGATGTTCAGGAAGTCAGGAGCTATCCAAAAATGCATAAAAAAGTTGGGTTTGTATATGAAAAAATTAAGTTGATGATGGTTGCGGAAAATCGAAACGTCGGATATAAATTCCGACCACCCTACCTTCAAGAGGAGAAAAAGTGGTCATGAAAATGTGCCACTCGTTTTCAATAATTCCTTCAAACTAACTCAGGAGGAAATAAAAAAGAATTTTGAAAAAATTGATTTTTTCCGGATATCTCCGGAAGTGCTCCGAATTTTTTAAGTTTCTCAGCGGCATATTATTGAGTGCCAAAATGCGCAACTTTGCCTCCATTTAACCGACTCTGTATCTCTTATGGTTTAGGAATTAGCAATGCTATCTCATCGAATTTGTAACACCCTGTATATCATTACATAATATTTAGAAAGGCGTCTTTTTTCTGATCACGAAAATATAGCACACATGCCCTTTCTATTCACTAGTTTAGCGCTTATTGGTATACATATGATTGAAATTGTAATTTTTTAGCATGAAGATACACAAGTTTATTCATTCGTTTCCAAATGCCTATGTGCACTGGTAGCTCAGTTGGTAGAGCATTGCCCTGGTAAGACGAACGCCGTGGGTTCGAGTCCCACCTGGTGCCAACTTTTCCACTTTCCCTTCTGTCCATATGCCACAAAAACATTCTTCTTCATTCTTATTTTCTGAAGGTGGTTGTATTTTTTTGAGTAATTGGAAGTTTTCCACTGGTTGTCTAGGAAATTCTTCAATTTTCTTGATAGCTTTTTTGAGACGATGCAGTAAATGTGTAAACAAATTATCCTCAAAACTGAGGTTATACTGGATTTCGCCCTTTTCATGATATATAACTCGGATATCAGTCACAGCAGGTTCTTTTGGCTACTTTTCTGGACGAATGGATCCGTAAACCAGATCAGCATATTCTCATCACACCTATCAAAAACCAATCGCTGATCGATGTCGTCGAGATGCCAAAGCAAGTTCTTCAAAATCTAATTATCTCTTTATATTTTTGAAATAATCACAGACCTTACTCATTTTTATTTAGTCAATGCAAGATATTGGGCGTTATTTTCAAATTATATTGTCATTTTGTTAAGAAATTAAAAACATGTATCTACCATAATTCAAGAAATAATGTAAGGCAACAAATTAAATGGTCAGTGTTTCAATTTTATGGACAGTACTCTTTGCCATTATTTTATTTCCCTTGGTCAGTATGCTAATAAATGGTCGGTTGCAATAATGAAGGGTCAGTAACATAAAGAAGTGGTCAGTAAAAATAATAAATGGTCAGTATAATAATAAATGGTCGGATGAAATAATTAACGGTTAGTAATATAAAGAAATGGTCAGTGAAAATAATGAAGGGTCAGTAACATAAAGAAGTTGTCAGTGAAAATAATAAATGGTAGATATAAATAATCAAGAGTCAGTATCATAAAAAAACGATCAAATAAATTAGTAAATGCCTGTTGAAAATAATGGACAGTTCATAAAATTTATAAAGCGACAATAAAATAATGAATGGTTGGTCATATATTTTATTTCGTATAAATACAAACATTTTTACAACATAACGAAACACAACTTAGTAAAGAGAAAACACTCTGCCTTTATGTCATGATGAAGTAGTCAGATAGGTTCCTTTGAGAGGCGGATTTAGTTTGGGTTAGTTTGTGTTGATAATAGAAATTGATAAAAAATATGCAGTGGCTCGTTGGTTAGCACTAGGTTGACATTACAAGTATTCTTATATATTATAATTGACGTGTTGTGTATTGGTTTTATGTGGATCAAGTTTGGGTAAGTTTGTGTTTGTGATCGAAATTTGATGAAAAATAAGCAGCGGCTCGTTGGTTAGCACTAGGTTAACATTACAATTATTATTATCTATCATAATTGACGTGTTCTGTATTGGTATTATGTGTATTAAGTTTGGGTTAGTTTGAGTTAGTTCAAATTATTACTGACTATTGCATACTGGCCATTTATTATTTCTTACTGTACATTTGTGGAATTATCACCAGCTAAGTCATACTGACATTTCATAAATTTTTACTGACCATTAGAATCACAATCGTGAACATAGAAATACCGGCCAAATAGTACTTTTACTGCTCAAAAATTCCATTTTTACTTATCATTTTTAACAGAAATACTGAGTCTTTTACAATATTATACTGACTGCTTGTGATATTATACTGTACATAATGAATTAAATACTGTTCAGTTTATTACGACCCATAATGTAATATTCAAAAGCACGTATCTCCAAAGATCTCAAATTTTTCCAGTTTTCTCCTCAAAACATTATAGACCGTCATATAAGGATATAATATATTACTGACTGATTTTCTCGTTGCTAATATCATTATTGAGCTCAAAAAAATGAAATTCAGCGACCGCAAGTGTGCATGGCATATCAAAAAATTGGTTTTTTCTTCTGAAGATTTTTTTTTAATAGACGAGTGTGGTTAATTTGTTGGGTTTGAGGATCAGTGAAATTAAAGTTGTTTTAAAATGGCCGACGTTTCGCAATATATAATTGCATCATCAGGGCGATTTTAACACTCTGGACTCAAGTCGCAAGAATAATAATAATAATATTCTTTATTTAGCATATAAAGCTACATACAAAAAACTAAATTAACAATGTTAAATACATGATATTATAATGAAAATTTCAATGTGTAAAATAAAATATAAAAAATTCGAACAAAAATGTGGAACAAACAATTAAAATTTGGACAACACATATTCCCTCAAAAGTCTTTTAAAACTTGTTAAATTATCACAGTGTTTGAGATTGCTCGGCATTTTATTAAAATCGGAAAGGCCTCTGTTTAATACTGAGTTATGTACCATTTGACTAGAATTACTACTATTAACTAAAATAAAATCATCACAGTTCCTAGTTTCATAAGTGTGTACATTCTTAAAACATTTAACTCTATCACAGATGTAGTTTGGTACAAGGCTATTTCTAATTTTATATATAAATAGGTTTATGTTAAAAATAATTTTTTGTTTGATGGACAACAAACCACTGACACTCAACATCAGATTAATTGGGGTGTACTTATTACATTTTAAAATTGTTCTCATCGCCCTGTTCTGTATTATTTGAAATTCGCCCACTTTAAAACTCGGCAGACTATATAATAAGGTAGTGCAAAATTCTAGGTGGGGAGCTGCGATGCTTTTATACAATAACAATTTTGAGTACATTGATAAATCTTTGCCCACTCTAGAAATAAATCCGACTTTTTGTGAATATTTTCTCATAATATAGTCAGCATGTGGTCGGAAACTCAATTCAGAATCTAGTATAACTCCCAAATACTTGATTTTATGTTCATAAATTAATCTCTCATTATTGATTACAACCTGCAAACTAGTAGGGTCAATTGATCTCAATTTATGCTTTTTCGCAAAAATACAAAATTTCGATTTAGCCGTATTTATGCTTAATTTGTTAATACAAAGCCAATTGAATAATTTGTTCAAGTCATTATTCATAGCGAACTGCATCTGACTCAAGTCATCCCCCACCACATACAACATGGTATCGTCCGCAAAAAGTTCAATTTTACAGTTCTCCGTAACACCAACAATGTCATTAATGTACAGCAAGAACAACAACGGACCCAAAACTGTTCCCTGTGGCACCCCGTGATGGGTTATCACTGAGTCAGAAACGCTTCCTCCAAATTTAACGACCTGTTTTCTATTTGTCAGATATGACTCGAACCAATTTAGAACAATGCCTACCATGCCAAGTTTCTTCAATTTGTTTAACAATATAAGCCTATCAATAGTTTCAAAGGCCCTCCTAAGGTCTAAAAATACAGCAAGCACATATTTATTACAGTCCACGTGGTTGAGGAAATCACTACATATACTAACAATCACAGATTCACATGAATGGCTCTGGCGGAAACCCGACTGATTAGACACCAAGATGTCATTCCTATCACAGTATTGTTGAATTTGATCCTTGACTTCAAGTTCCAAGAGTTTTTCATAGGTGGGTACGGTATTTATTGGTCTAAATTCGTCATGTCGTTTTGTATTTGTCACCTTTGGCACTGGAATTACAGTTGAGGTCTTCCAACTTTCAGGAAATATTCCCGTTGAAAGGGATGTATTAATAATGTCCATAAGACGATCTCCAACCACACAAAAAATATCCTTCAAAACACGGGTTGATATACCACTCTCGCCACCTCCAACATTTTTCATATTGCTGACATGTTTCCTCAGCTTCGACATTGTTACAGTCTCAAAAATGGAAAAGTCGGGATATCCACGGATTTCTGCGATACCATCCTCCATGTCCGTCGGTTTGGGTATAGTGGAGACAATTTCATCGACACTGTTTATGAAATAGTTATTAAATTTATCCGCTATCTCCATTTTATCTGTGCTTATTTCATTGCCAAATAGGATTTCATTTTGTACAGTTTTGTTTTTTTCTGGAAGTAAAGTTTTTAATTCTTTCCATATTTCCTTGGAGTTATTTTTATTTTGATCAATCACCTCTCTGTAGTAATTCTCCTTTGCTGATCTAATCTTGTTGACAACCAAATTGCGAACTTTTTTGTAATCTTTCCAACTCTGTGTACTTTTTTCATACACTGCCCTTGAATACCGTTGATCTCTTTCTTTCATCAATTGAACTATCTCGTGAGTAATCCAGTTTTTCTGGGAATATTTAATATTCAGACTTATTGTTTGTATGGGACACATTTTATCCAAAATATTACATACATTATTTATCAGTGTATTTGCCAAAATATTCACATCTACTATATTATTATTCCAGGAGGTATTTAGTATGGAGTTTTGTAATAATTCTGGGTTATAGTTACTCATAAGACGCTTGTTTACTACAGTTGTAGTATTTTTTTCCTTGTTTTTCTCAATATTTAATGATACAATAGAGTGATCACTTATTTTAGGGGTTAAGTGAACCACAGCATTCAAGAGTTTATTATCAGTGACGACATAATCAATCAATGTTCGACTTCTTTCGGTTATCCTTGTTGGAGCCTTCACAATTTGTGTAAAACCATTTGAATAGATGTTGTTTAATAGTTTGTCCCCATAAAATGAGCCTTTGAGAATGTCGAAATTAAAGTCCCCCAATATTTACACGACACACAAACAGGAAAACTTTTAGGTACATGGGACAAAATGCGGAAATACACACAACTTATCTCCATCAAAGGTAGTGCAGTATTCAAAACCACACTCGTCTACAAATTTGCTGGATCGTTAAATAAACAAAAGTTTTTTTTTAATCTCTCGTCATGGCATTTCGACACATTATAATAATATAACAATCTTAGTGTAGAAAACAGTGCCATAAGGGTTGCAAGAACTTATATTGTTGAAATTAAGGCGCAATCTTGTGAAAGAATACTCGGTTGCTGATGCATTTTTTCGCTTATGCCAATCAACAGAATGAGTATCATCAAGAACCCTGGCATAATTTTCAGTGGTTTAACTCTCCAAAGCAAAAAAATCAGTCAGCAAAATATGATCTGACGGTCTATTAGAACCATTTGTGGATAAGTGTGTAAAATAAATAAACAAAGATGGATCAGAACAGTCGAGATTATTTGACTAATCAATTTCAAAAAATATACGGGAAAAATACATTTCTAACTAACCAAATTGCACAAATCACATCACTACCGTTTTTTTTTTGAGAAACAAGGTATCACATTTTTTTTATAGATGATGTACTTATTGACAGGAATACGATTGTTGTGGCGGTATCTATTGAGTCATTTTGTATATTCTAACCAATGGCAATAGAAATCTTCATTTTCGAAAATTGTGGAGATACGAAGTAGGTATTGTATTGACACCATTGATGAATATACTAATCTACGGATCTTAGTTGCTTCATTATTAATATGATGTGTCCATTCAAGGTTGTGATCTACCTATAATTAATTTGGAGGTTGAGAGACAGTTTGAAGTGGTCAAAAATGCTTCTTTTATTTTGATAAATCCCAATTTCGTTTGCTCTTTAGTTTCCTCCCATGTTCTTCCTTTAAATATCAATGCTGTATCATTGGCATATAAATGGTTTAACCGTCCAGCTCCATGTTAAGTAGTGAGTTTATGTATGTGATCAATAGGATAGGTTCAAGAATTGTAACCTGTGGTATGCCAGTTTTGATTGTTTCTGGGCACTGATTACAATATTAATTTTTGTGTATTGGGATCGATTTAGAAAGTAGTTCTTGAAAAGTTGTCCTACTCTGCCTCTGATTGAGTTTTTAGTTATATGAATCAATTTGAATAGTTTAAAGAAAAACAATTTGTGAAATTGGAGATGTACCAATGCTCTAAAATATCCAAAAGTTTTTGGTGTAGAACTGTGTCAAACGCCTTTGCTAGATCCATAAATACAACAATTGTTTTGCCACTGTTGTCCACATTCGTGGTTACTTTGAAGGTGAGATGCTGAATAGCATCTGTAGTGCTGATCCTCTCAGTAGTAGTAACCAAATTGTTTTTTTGATATCACGTTTTTGTCGTTAAAAAACTTGGCCAGTCTTCGTTTCAGTCCTTTTTCAAAAATCTTTGCTAAGTTGCTTTTGAGACTTATAGGGCGGTAATTTTGAATTATATTTGTTGGTCCTGATTTATGTATAGAGGTGATAACCGTTTTTTTGAAATATGATGGTACTGTTACAGTTTTGAATATTAAGTTGATGATGTATGTTAGGGGAGGTGATATTGCGTAAGTGGGATCTTGTTGGTTTACACAACTGGCGTCTGTCACTTTATCAAAAAAAACAAGCCACTATCTTCGTGAGAAATTCAAAGCGACAGCCCAAATCAAAAAGCCTTATCTGGAAAGGCACGACTTCTCCTATGTGGACAAACCAGGACAAGAATATTGGCCTACTCTTTGACAAAGCTTCAAGAAATAAAAATCACATCAAGCAAGTGAAAGGGAAGAACGCAGGATCAGTCAGTCTACTCCATCCCCTCCTCGATGCAGGAAGCAAACTTGTCCCAGTGTTAAAGTGACAGCTCATAAGTTGTTCGGTTTATACTGAATTCTTTGAATCGGTTCATATTATTTATACAGGGTGTCCCAAAAGCAATACCCAACTTTAAAATTTTAAATAAGACCCTGTATTTTATTTTATTTTCAGATTATACGTTAAATTCTTAAAATCTATAATACATGAATCTATCATATCTTTTGCCATTTTCTAGAAAATCTGTTCAATTTTGTGAAAAATCTGAAATTCAGAATTTGTTTCTTGATAACCATATTGAATAAAGATTGCATTGAAGCTTTCGTCTACCTCATGAAAGATAAGGAAAAATTCTAGTTCGGTTAAAAAAAAAACTTTCCATTTCCAAAGGCCCACACTTTATCATGTATTGTAGCACTAGAAATGAGGTGAAATTCAACAGCTTTTATCTCAAAAACGGCCGAAGATAAGATAGATCTATCTTTTACAGATTTAACTAAAAATTTAACGTAGAATCTGAAAATGGAATAAAATACAGGATGTCCCATGTAAAATTAAAAGTTGGGTGCTGTGGACAGCTTCTGGGACATCCTGTATAAATGATATTGACCAGTTTAAAAAATTAAGTATAAACCAAACAACTTTTGTATCATTTTTTTTTTGTACACCTTGTTAAAAATGAGTTAAGAGGGAGGGTGAATATATAGTAAATCACCCTGTACAAACGTATTCTAGTATAGATTGATTTTATAAAAGAGGTCTGCAGGACGGTTTGCGCTAGCCTAAGCTGCTGCATCATAGATTATAATGAGTCGG